>JAODJX010000129.1:24120516-24132795 GCA_026776945.1 Isichthys henryi | reverse complement strand
CCAATAGGCAATGTGGCACGGCCCCCCCCCCAAATAGGCAATGTGGCACTTTGAAACACTGTATGGGGTTTGTTGTTATCAGCTACATGTATAACTGCAGTATATTCAGATTACTTAAAAGGACCGAATGAATGAATGTCTTTGCACAAGTACAATGAGTTTGCAACTTCTGTACCAAATGCTATAAGATACAATAAATTAAATAAAAAAGAACAATAAAAAGATAAAATAACAAAGTAGTAAATAAAAGGGCAGCACCAGATCCAATGCAGTAGTGAAAGTAGCAATTAAATGACAATTAAATAACAGTGTAAACAGTTTAATGCAGTTCATGACACTAGACAAATGGTCTTCCTTTCCCCCCCAGGAAAAGTGAACATGACTCAGGAGTTCATCAGGATAAAATGGGGTAAGTTTAAATCTGGTTTAAACCTGCAGACTCCTTCATACTCGAGGCACTGTGTGTCGTGGACCTTTCTTCAAGACACCTAAACAGTAGGACTCTGGTTGCCTGTCGCTGCAGGGGTGGGGCGTCTGATAGCCGACTGCGCCCTGAACCCCGTCATCCTTCCTCTTTGGCATGTAGGTCAGTAAATCGGACGTCAGCATCTCAACAGGGCATGTTTGCAGTGAATAGATGCCATAATATACCTGCTGTAATTATTAATTACTTCCTCAGGAATGAATGACGTCCTGCCCAATGAAGCTCCATATATTCCCCGAATTGGACAGGTGAGGCACGTTAGTCCCACCTCTGAACTCATTTAGAAACGTACTAAATATTGGAAATTTAGACGAGGCTTTTGTGGCAGCCATACTGGTTTGTGTTTTCAATGTTTCAGCTATTAGCTTTGATTTTGACTGAATTACAAATGTGGATCTAGAGATCATGGATCCAAAGACCTTCCAGGAGCTGTCATCTATACCTCATACCCCAATATCTTTAAAAATGGTTAGAAAAATTTATATCCTTCTTACCTTGATTCAGTGCCAACAGTAAAGGTTCTCCTTTTGTAAAAAGAATGATTATGTTTATAACCTGGTTGTATCTTTTGGATGCTTATGACTGTAGTTTACAATATTTAGAAGATATTTGTCAGTTTACAGTTTAATTTGAATTTTTTTGTCAATCCTTAATGCATTTCGTTATGTTACTGTGTGAATTATGTTAAAATGTCTGTCTTGTCAGAAAATTACGGTTTTGGTGGGGAAGCCATTTACTGTCAAGCATCTGGCTGAGAGATTAAAATCTGAGAACAAAAATCCGGTAAGATTTTCAGGATTAACTGTTTCAGATTCATCAACGTACATTTTGTTATATTAAAAAAGTTATATTTTTTATCAATGCTTACATGTCTATGTGACATTCAAATTCCTAGATTGCTGTATAGGGTAAATCTGCCCAATCCGCTTTTAGTTAATTTAGTTAACCTGGGAGCCTTAAGTTAACTGATTAAGTAAAAAAAAAAAAAAAATGATTTGGAGTAAAAACTTCTACTGTTCACCAGCACAATTAGTGACTAGCAGAATCTCGCAAAGGTAAATTTTCACTATATATTTTTTTCTTTTTCTGGATAAATATTGAGTCTTTCTCAGCCTGCTTCAGACATACACGTTTCATTTAGCTGTTTTTAAATTTTTAAATCCAAATTTGGGTTTCTGCTAATATCCATGAGCTCAAACTGACATGTCTCTGTGTTTGTTTAATCTTCCTTCAGGTGGAGATCAGGAAAGCTCTGACTGACTTCATCCAGGTGGAGTTTCATGGGCTGAAAGCCCAGGCAGACACCCTGCACCAGCGGATTCAGAGTAGCAAGCGATAGCCATTCTTGGTTGGGCCTGGTCTGCCACGCAATGCCACTGCTGTCAGAGACTGAAGTGCACTGCTCGCGCACTCACTTTGTGTAATGCGTGGACACTCTTCTGCCTTTTAGGAAATTTTACCAGTGACTATAAATAGAAATGATAGATGGAAATGATTTTAAGGTGGGGGGAGGGAACTACTGTGTACTTCAGGTATTGTTGAGGTTTTTTCAGAGTTTATTTTCCTGTTTTTGCTAAACCTACTATCTAATATTTTTATACCACAAATCAACATTATAAAATGTGACCTCATTTCCTTTGTATAAGGCTGCAGTGCTCACCTTTCTATATACTGCATTTCTAACTGGACAAATTCCTATATAGACAGAACATTGATGGAATGTAAAAAATATCCCATAATCTTTTGATGCTAGTTCTTCATTGATTTTCCCATAATGCAGTATCAGAATGAGATCCTAGCTTAAAAATATGATTTAGCAAATTGTGATTTAATATGACTGTGTACTTAACACACCGGAGTGAGTAATAAATGTAGAATAATCATATAGACAGGAAACACGTGCATGTTGACTAGAATTCTGGATGTTTTACTGATCTGTCTTGAAGTTTATCTGCAAAACATATTCAAGCTTTTTACTGAAATTAAGAATAAAGTTAAGAAAACATGGTGCCCACCTGAGGCCGGTATGTCACCAGGTTAAAAATCAGGGCTTCTGCTTGCTAAAGTTTAAGATTTGGCCTCGTTGTGTTGCATAAAACACCTCTATTCTGAAAGCCAGAAGGTGAAATCACTGCAATTAAGAGGGATGAATGTTTTTATTCATCTAAAATCCAGATCATTTAAACATGTGACTGATATAGATCTGGGTCTTCCATTAAGGGAAAAAAAATTCATCTGTCCATCCATTTTGTCCTATTCAGGGTCATGGGGGGTCTGGAACCTATCCCAGAGGCTACAGGTACAAGGCAGGGAGTAACCCAGGATTGACTGCCAACACGTAGCAGGAACAAAAACAGTAAATCACAACTCTTGAGTGCACTTATTAAACTACACAAGGTTATGATACAAGCTGGTGATATGCTGTATAAAGGTTGCTTCCCTAATAATATGAGAGGTGCCACATGACAGGATCTGTGAGCCTAGGATTTATTTTGCAGTTTGGCAGCTGACAGTGATGGAGCCATTTTTACTGTATGAGATGTCCTGTAGGACACAATGTAATGTCAAGTGTCATTATGTCTTTGTCCAATGTGAACCCAGTTATTTTTCACTTTATGCTCTACTTACTATTTAACTGACAATTTCCGTGTAATTTCGGTACTCTGATAGGCAATGACATTGTAAAATATGGAATTTATAATGTCGCTTAACTATAATGAATTCCTTGATTTTTTTAATTTTTTTTTGGTCATTGCAACGAATCAGTAAAGTTTTGAATTTTGTATTGTTATTAAAACGGCATGATTTTGTGAACCTGATGCAATGTTATTACAGTCAAATTTGGGTCCTTAAAATGGAAAAACGTTGTCATCTGCCGCATCTCTTCTGAGAACCCCTGCACAAATGTATTCATTTACAACCCCTCAGGTCAGCGCGATTTCCTCTACAGAGAGAAGACCTGTGATCCAGTTTTTTCCCCTAATGAACGTTCCTCCTCTGTGCTTCACAGCCCTGGCCCAACACAGTTGCTACTGTTAAAAGGTCATTCCAAAAAATGTCACATTAGATTTTCTGCTAAAACTCTGTAGTACTTTCACTTGGCTTCAGCGGGGCTTGAATATTGAAACTTTTGTTAATAGTCAAAATATTGTTGAATGCGTAAAACTTGAAGAAGGTCGGAGTGGAAAATCTCAGTGGTTCTGTTTCGAATCAATCGAAGTTGATAACTTCATGTTACATGGAACTATTAAAACTGCTTGGGCCGTTCGCACTTGACACCGCCCACATGCTGAGATATCACTTCGAGTCAATGCGTACTCAGCTTATACTCTATTATTATTATTGGTCAAAGTGGCCCCTGAGGTGGAACTTAAATTCTGATTTGTCTTTTTTTAGCTACACGCTCACGCCCCTTATGTAGCTCCGCCCCCATCATTACGGAAGTGGCGCTAACCAAATTCACGTGATGGCACAGTCAGCTGTCGAAATAGCTGCGGGCGGCAGCGAAGATGGCGGAAGAGATGGTTGGTCGGCTTGTTAGCATAACGATGGTGTTTTCGCTGTTATTGAGTGTTTTCACAATGCGGAGCTGCAGCGAACACGTCCCGCTGATAATGTGGTCCAGTGAGGGGTAACCGCTTGTTTGTTTTTTGGTGAGGTGCTGTGTGGCAGGTCATATGTACTGTGTGATCTTTAGGACATTTGGAAATTTGTAATCCTTTTCATTCACACGGTGAACTGAACTAACCGGTATGATAATCTCTGTATTTTTTTGAATTCTATAACTTTTATAGCTCTTTGGATTGTTAATAAAAGTTTAGGACAAAGTGGCACGAGTCGTTCAAAACTTTTTGTATTAGGAACTTAAGCTTCTGCGATTACTAAATTGGTCTCAAGTTGACCATGTGAGCAGAGTGTCTCAATCTTATGATCCCTGAATACCTATATGGATAAAAATTTGAAAATAATGCACGAGGGGTGGGAATTCTTAACCATATCACCTGTTTCATCGTCTTAAAATATGGATTGTTAGTTTGTAACGTGAAAATAATTTTGCTGAATTTACAGGCGCTCCCTGTGGACACAGGATCCCCCAGTGGCTGGTCACATTGTATCCAGATCCCAGCTGGAGACCTACCTGAGTTCTGCTTTTGGATCTACTCCTAATTCTGCCCCTCGTACCGTGCTGCTGTTCCTGCAGGACAGGGTCTGAGTACATACTTTTTCCCCATTAATTTTTTCCTAACTTGGCTCAGACATTTTCTTGTCAGAAGACCTCACAGGGACTGAGAACTGTTGTAATCGAAATAGAACGCTGATGTTAGTGACTCAGTGAGCTGTCACTCTGGTGTGACCCTGAGCCCTCTCCTGGTTCACGCGTTCCTACTTCTTCTCTTTGCTGGTTCAATTTGTTCCGCTTGCCCATGTGTCACGTGCTGGGTTTTAAGATTTGTTGGAAATACAGAGCATCAGCAAGCCTGGTTTTAGTGGAACTGTGCAGGATCATGTGTGCAGAGATGATGTGTAAAATGATCTTGAGTTTGTTTTCCTGAACTTGCCTCCATTTTGATTTCTGGCTGTTTCTGTGCTCCGTCTAGTTAAGCGTGGACGATGTCACGCTATACGGTGGCGTGTTTGGAAACAAGCAGGACAGCGTCTTTCCCAATTTGGAGGTGAGTTTTTTGTTATGAGAAGTTTGTCCTTGCTGAAATCGGAGAATGGGGGCGTAACACGTAACACTGGATTCATTGTCTCCCCCCCAGACAGCGCTGCAGTCGTCCTCTTCATCACTGGTGTTGCCGTCGGTGTCGGATTCTGCCTCTGTCCCTGAGGTGCTGCAGGAGCTGCTGGATGTGGCCCCCCTCTCCGTGGACCCTGAGCAGCTCGACGAGCTGCACCTGGATGTGTCCAGCCCCGCCTTGCTGGTCTTTCGGCTGCCGTTTGGCACTGGGTAATGGCAACTGTGTGGATGAGTGTCACCAATCGCTTCCACTCCGAAAATCAGGGCATCTTATCCTCAGACTGCCTCGTTTGTCTGTTTCAGTTCCAATGAAATGGCTCCCAAAGACAGTCTCAGGGAAAGCGGTGAGTAGGAACCTTTTTCCACCGACATCTTTACGTCAAAGGCCGTTCGTTGTGTGTTGGCAAGCATTTAAAAAAAAAAACACGAGTTTAATTTTGCTTATTTCTTCCAAATAAAAATCACCTTACTTGCTGAGTGGGTTCAGGTGATCAGGGGCATTGATTGACATTTTATCAAGGGGCCTAAAATCTCTCCTTGGGCCTAATTTTGTTTGTTGTTCGTTCATGTATTCATTCAATTTATCTATGTATTCATTCATTTCCCTGTTCGTTCGTTCGTTCATTTATATTCTCTCCATATTCAAGGGCCACTGTAAAATGCTGGGCCCTCCCTCATAATCTGCCTGGGTATCCATACCGCTGCTGCTCCCCTGGCAATGAGGCAGACCTGCTTCATGCAGTTATTGATGAAGGTCCATTTATAATTTTTATATTTATATATTTAATTCTTTCTTTTTCCCCTCTGGCTGGCTGCTGTTTGCCTGACGCCTCCTCCGTGCAGATAGTCTGATGGGGAACGTCCTGGAAGCTGTGAAGGCACAGGCCGTGCCCTATACCGCCATGTACACGGCCCTTGCCCCTTCATGGGTGAGATGGGCCTCCTCTAACCTCTGACTCCATCTCCTCGCAAATTTACACTCTGTCCCCAGGCTGAATTTGGTGGGTCTCATTGTAACCTTTTCCTTTGTTTTTCTCCCCCCCCCCCCCCCCCCCATTTGTGTGGTCCCTAGGTGACACGGGATGTGAACCCAGCCTCCCAGTCAGTCGGCCGCTCCTTGCTACAGGCCACAAATGACATCTATGGCCCACTGCAGATCCGTGACAATATGGGAAATATCTGCATCCTGTTTTGGGCAAGCAACCTTACAGTCAGCTTCCTTCAGAATGGTCAATGGCAGAAAGCTGACTTGACCGACACGACGTTTATCTCAAGTGGGGTCGACACAGGTGGCTCCTCTTGTAATGCTTCAAACTCCCAGTGAGTGTTTTAGCATGATTTATATGTGCATAACGTGTGCATTTATAGTGATGCTTAAGGGTCGTCCTGCTAATCTAAAGACTTTATGCTTTGTCTTTCCTCCTAGACTCGTCCTGAAATATGGAAACATTGTAGGCTTTAAAACTTTCCAACTCACGTGAGTATCCCTCTGTCACCAAAAAATGTAATGGGTCGGATCGCATGTATCTCGTGAATTATTAAAGTCATTCGACGGCGATACTGCATGAAGCCCTCAGCTGTTGTAGCAGCGGACCTTGTTTCTGTGAACACGGACCATGTGGCGACAGTGGTGACTGCTTGTTTTGCTGCTATGGCGATGAGTAACAGCCCTTAGCCAGGAATCAGTCCCTAGGCTTCACTCAACGGACAGGAAACCGGTGTCTAAATGTGAGCTAGTCCCCTTTGAGCTGAAGTCTCCTTAATCTCCTTGTTCCGCAGCTTTGCCATGAGTCAGCGCCTCTACCCAGTGTCTGCACGGCAGTGGTTCACTCTGGACCAGGTTCAGCTGAACTATGATGGTCAGAAGGCCACTTTCAATGGCAGCGATGGCATCACCGCCCCATCTGAGTATTCGTACCACTGTCAGATGGTCAGCAACTCTGAATACCCTGGTACTATGCTGGTACCAAGCACCCCTACAGACAACGCAAACCAGTGGATCCTCACCTTCACTGACTTCCAGGTATGGGGGGGGGGGGGTGACCTTTTTGACGAGAGTGCCCTCTGGACCTTTATCGAAGGGGTGGTTTGAAAAGCGGGCTGTTGGCAATGTCTGACTTGGCCCTACCTTCCGCCCTCCCCGTGACCCAGATTCAGGGTTTCGGCGTAACTGGCGGGAATTTCTCCTACGCTAACGATTGTGCCAGCTTCTTCACACCTGGGATCTGGATGGGCCTGGTGACGTCGCTTCTCTTGCTGCTCATCCTCACTTACGGCTTGCACATGATCCTGCAGCTGCGCAGCACGGACCGATTCGATGACCCCAAGGGCCCTACCATTGCTGTGCCTCAGAGTGACTGACGCGTCCCATCTCCCTTCAGATTCCACGTCAGCGGAGTGTGTCCTTTAGCTCTCGGATCCCATAAACACTTAACCTTTATCTCAGGGTTTGTTTTTTTTTTATCCCTTTCCAGGGCTTGCAGTTTGATTTATTCGATGGTACTTAGTGTGCCGGCGAACTGCAACCATTAATAAAGTTCTTCTGGAGGTATTTGCCCTTTTTATCACTGGTTCCAGAGTGGAACCACGCCATCTTCTTTCTGTTCTTGGTTCTGTATTCATGGCAGGCATTGATGTATAGTAACCATTCTTATGTATTTGTGTCTTAATTTTGAACAGAAAATTAATTATGGGGAATCTGTACATTAGAGTGGCTATTGTAATATTGAATGAATTATGTATCCTGTTATGTGCATTCGTGTGTAAGGTGTAAATAATCATTTCCACTGAGGTGGTTTTGTTTTATGTAAGTAATGATGTGAAAGTATAAAGATCAAGGAGATTTTATCTGAGGGAAATGGTCTCTTTTGTGTTCAGACCCATGTAACTGCTTTATTTTACAGGGATTAAACCTTTTGATTTGTTACGTGTTCCCAGTAATTAGTTTTGCTTTTAAATATGATCTAACTTCTGCTCTGGTATAACTCATCTGTCAGAAAATGTGGTATTTTAAATAAATACATGTTACGATTCACCCTGGATCCCAAAACTAAGGGATATGCTCATATGAAGGCAAAAAAGCCAAAGGTTTGATGGCAGAACCTTTTAAAACATTTTTTAACAGGAGGACGTCCATCATTCTCAGCACTGGGTTCCTTGTGTTTTTTTTTATATATTACTGCAACCACCTCCCCCCATCTTTGGAGGACCACTTTGTTTAATTTACTGAAGAACAAATCAATATATTAAGTGAAGCCACTCCAGACCAGCGACTGACTGGCCTACAGCAGCTGATAGAACTATAGGATCCATTAAAAGTGACGCTCTTCCCCGAGGAGAAAATTGGGAAGCTGTAAAGGAAAGTCAGCACCGAGTTCCATGTTGCTGAAGGTCTTCATGTTTTCAGTGTGTCTCAGGAGGTCCATTATAGTGTAAGAATCCGGTTTCAACAGGCTCACAACAAACAGGTATGAGGAGTGCTTCTTTCAATGCTACGTTACTTTATTCACTTTGTGCAAAGGGAGCCACATGTTAAATGCTTACAGGTTATATATATAGTTAAGTCACTTGACTCATCCATGAATTTGGTCGAAAATTATTTCCCCCACATTCAAGAATTTATTTCCCCTTGCCAGCTAAATTACACTTGCTTAATGCTAACACGGAAGTGGCAGCTAATTAACTAAAGGTCAATATACACTCCAGATCATCTTGATTTTTTTGACTCTGCAACCATTTTGCTAAGCTTAACTATTTTTTCATTATAAAGAATCATTTTTATTGGACATGGGAAGTTTGATTTTACCCTTCTGTTGACCTTGCTGTCTTCACGCGATATGCTGCAGGCTAGGCGGATCACAATCAGTTTTCATTATACTTGCACAAGCACCACCATATATTTTATCTAATCTCTCAGTAAATCAACTTCACAATATATGAATGTTTCATTAGTTTATCCATGATTGAAGGTTCTCCAACAAAATACAATGATGATACAATTTACATCAGACCAAAGAGGTCATTATGTACAACAGCCACACAGCCTCTGGTTGTAAGTTAATAGCATGAAAATGTTCTTATAGAAGGAAGGAAGAGAATGGTGCTGGACTGACATAAACAGCCGGGTTTAGAGGCATCTGCACGTATATACATCAACAGTAGGAAAAACGCCCCAAAAATGAATTTTCTAGCCTGAAATGTTACCCAAAATATGCGACAATGTAAATTTGACCAAATTTCTTAATTTTGCAGAGCTGCTACACAAATTTTTACAAATGTTAATAGGGTCAACTAGATCAGCACAGGTGCATTGAAACAGTAAACATTTCACACATTGTCTGGAGGGGGGGGTCCCAAAACCGTCATGAGACCTGACCTAGTCACCTATGATAGTTCCTTTGCTTCCTTTGAACTTGAAGATCACTATGGTCGGCACATTGAGACCAAACAAGCTGGAGCTGCCATCTACTCTCGTGGCATGGACAGACACAGAGGTCCATGTCATTTGCTTTCATTCCCACCTCCACTCCAGTTTCTTAAATCCCAAAGAGGACCAAGGACGTGATGCTAATGAGTAGCTGAGTTGAGATTACAATGCCAACAAAGGAGATGTGGACAACCAATAAAATCGCAGACAAGAGGAAGATGGCTTGCTGGCTCCTTGGATATTTTCCAACATCACTGATGTCTCCAGCTACAACTGCATCACAACAGTATGGCGTGACCTAAATCCCAACTGGAAGGCAAGCCAGAAGAATAAGAGGAAGCTGTTTCTGGAGGAGCTTGAAAAGGTGCTTGTGACTCCTGTTGTGGAATGATTGCAGCATGTTCCCTGCAGGTCGTCCTCTGAAGCATTGGTAAGGGCTGTGGAGCAGTCCAAACTTAACTGGCCTGTAGTCACACAGCAAGCGAATGGAAAGGGATAGAAGAGGAAGAGATGCAATTTCTGCACTGCAAGAAAAGTACTGTGAAACAAGTACGTCTTGCAGTAACTGTGGAAAGTACATTTGCAAAGGCCACATGTTCAAAAATTCCAGCTACTGCCGTGGTCACAAGTGTAGATTTTGTGTAAGAATTTGGATTTAGCTGTTTTATTGTGTATAACTTCTGCTACAGACCTCTGTGCTGCTGTTTTGGGGCAGCGGTATGAAAGCTGGGGAAGCCAAGAGACTGAACACACTGTCAGAGGAGGCTGGCTCAGTGCTCAAGGCCATCCTTGACCCCCTGGAGGTGGGGGGGCACGAAAATGAGGAACAAGCTCTTCTCTATCATGAGTAATGTCTCCCATCCCTATGACTATACACTCTATGCATTACTAATACAGAAAAACCTTGGAACGTCTCTTAACTCGACCAACTTGGATATCAAATTTCAATGAATTTTTCTTCAACTTGTACCTTGACCTAAATCTTGGAACTCAAACGCTCCTGTATGGGTTGAGATATGTTCATCTGTACCAATTTGGACCTTGAACGGATCAGTTGAATAAAATCTAACTGCAACTCACCTGAAAATTTGGAACAAGACAAAACAAACAGACCTGCTAAAACTTGCATGGACTGGGATGCATCTCTGATGAGCTGAAACAAAGGCAAACAGACCAACTGGGATGCTGATACCCTATGAATCACTCTCGGTCTTGCAGTACCTCCTGACCAAGTTCAATGTGCGAAAGCTGCGTTCTTGCGTTCAGTGTCAATATATTTGTGCTTTATCTAAAGTACATTTAGTGGTACAGTAATCATGTCCCCTAAGTGAGCAGTAATGGTAGAACTTACTGTAAAACGGAGGTGGGTGCATGTTTGTCTGCTCTCACTTCAGAGTATGGAAATGCCATTTAATTCATGTTTATCGCGTTTGTATGTGTGCTTATTCGTGTGTGTATTAGTTTTATATTGATTGTTAATGCTTTTATTCATTAGCTAGGTAGGTAGAGGTTAAATAGGCAATCATATGTGGGTCTGGGGTGGATTAAATTCATTTACATTATTTCTTATGAGGAAATTCGACTTGGAACTTGACGAAATTGCAACTCAATCAGTCTTCTGGAAAAAATTATGTTTGTGTTCCAAGGTACCCCTGTACTGCGATGGGCTGGCCCCCCATCCTGGGTTGTTCCCTGCCTCGTGCCCATTGCTCCCGGGATAGGCTCCGGACCCCCCGCGACCCAGTAGGATAAGCGGTTTGGAAAATGGATGGATGGATGAAGTGGTAGGCCACCACATTGCTTAGGCATGACACTGATTCGTTTTTGTCCATTTTTCTTTCTATTTGTTGCTGTATCTTCCAGATTTCCCGCTGTTGATTAATAATGTATGTATGTATGCATGTATGTATAAGTAAAGTCAATTGAAAAGTCAGTTTGTGTTTTTTTTTTTTTGTTTCCTTCTGAAATACTTAACTGAAATAGATACAAAACAATAATTTACTGATAACCAATAACCAGAGGTGGATAGTTCAGGTCCAGAAAGTAAAAATCCAGACAAAGATTTTCTTTCAACCAACCAGTTCAGTACTCTGACTGATTCTTTATATTCAACTGGTTGCTTAAAACAAAATATTGGTCTGGGTATTTACATTTAGGACCTGAACTATTCACCTCTGTCTATAATGTACTCTCATGGAATGTCTAACCAAACAATGACGTATGGTGAAGGTGAATTTACACTGAACCTCCTCTGGTAATAGTAGGTAGTAAAAAATACAGTATAAGGTAGAGGGTGAGGGCACACGTCTCGCACAAAACATGCCACATAAGAAAAGTGGTATAAAATCTAAAGGAAATACATTTGCAAGCCTTTGAAATGCTAATGAAAGGTTATTTATTCGTTTGTTGGTGAATGGAAGTGTTTTTGATGGAAATCAGATTTGACTAATTATAATTATAATTGGGCGGGTAGGATTTGGTCAAAAAAGACTTGCCAAGGTGCAGAATATGAACAATTTGTAAGGGTTTTTTAAAAACTTACAAGTTTCAATGCGGGCGGCATGGTGGTGCAGTGGTTAGCACTGTTGCCTCACATCTCTGGGACCCGGGTTCGAGTCTCCGCCTGGG
>JAODJX010000129.1:24078941-24093791 GCA_026776945.1 Isichthys henryi | reverse complement strand
GTCTCTCATAGTTGAGGTTTACCTATGGTGAAAATTACAGGCCTCTCTCATCTTTTTAAGTGGGAGAACTTGCACAACTGGTGGCTGACTAAATACTTTTTTGCCCCACTGTATAATAAAAGTCCATTGACAAATAATGTTTAACATATTTGCACATATCTTTCGCATATATATTCTCTTTTTATTAAGTGTCTTATTTTTTTACTCATTCAGTTCTTTTCTTGCCATTTTATTATTACTTGTAATTGCAGTTACCGACTCCCAAAGGGACACCAAACACAAATGTTTGTTTTATGTTATTGTAAGGTGTTACTAATTTAAAAAGCCCCCAATGAGGCTGCTTGCCAATGAACTTTTTAACTCAGAAAAGGTCTTTTAGAACTATAATTTGGGTTTCAGTTTATTACTGTTTGTCATGAATATCTTACTTAAAACCACTGGTTGTTTCTAATGTGATACACATTACAGTACCAGTCAAACATATTCACACACCACAGGATTTTACCACTTTTTCATTTATTTCATAAACTGCAGATTTTTTATTCTTGTAAAGCATTGGAAAGTTGGGTGAACAACTATAAATGAAAAAATAAGTCAAATAAAACAAGTTTCCTTTATAACATGGAAAGAGTCTGTAACAGTGTATGTCTGACATCCTGTTAGCTGGTTGTGTGGTAATGGCACAGTCAAAGTCTAGGCTGTCCTTTAACTTTATATGCACTAGTTAACTGTTTCATCCCATGAAACAGAACAATATTTAATGACCCTTGTAGAAAGAATGCCTTGAATTTTCTCTGCTGTTTTAACTGCTGGAGGTTACTTTGATGAATCGAAGAAATTATATTTTGCTAATTAAGATATTCAAATAGTGAACATACTGTAAAATTATTTGTTAGCAAAGAATTTTTAGTGCATTTTTAGTAAATGAACATGCAGATGTAGAATATCTCAGTGGATGCAAAAACTTTTGACTGATAGACTCATTGTATACAAATGAAGTAATGATCTTGGTTATAAAACCAATGAATTAGCGATATTTTTATTGAATCATGCAAGCATCCCTAGACTCTCTGTGAGCACTGTACATGTCTGAAAAATACTGAGCAGCCAGAAGAAAACTGCTTCATGTTTTCTGTTAGCAGAAACTTTGTGTAGGCAGACAGTTGTCTCCAGCTCACAACTTTTGGCTTCAGTCGATAAAACTATACGCAGAAAAGAATAAGCTGAGATGCTGTCATGATTTTTGTATTTTTATATTAATATGTCAGGGGAGCGTGGTACATTGGAATTACCACTGAGTCACAAAGCAGAAAAGCATTATGGAGTCTCACAGCTCAGTGGGCTGGAGAAAATTCCCTCCCAGATGAGTCAATGGTAACTTCCACACAACTGTGCTAGATGTTAACCCTGCCGATTAGCCTAAAGAGATTATCAGACCACACATGACTGGCACCAGAGTGCATAAGTGATACAGCTCTAGGATTATTACTGTAATAATCAACATCCAATTCTGTGGACAATAATAAACAAGCTACACATAGCAGTTACTGTGTTACAGAACTGGCCAAACTGTGTTCCACGTCCAAACACATGCACATATGCTCACATCGGAGGTGCAAGCTGTTTCATGTTGATAGGTTGCATTCAGTCTGACTTGTCTTGGGAAAAATTCCAAAATTGGACTGCTCACAGTCCAAGGAAAAGGGAAAGTGAGAGAGAAGAAGGAAGAGAGAGCGAGAGGAGAGTCTCGCCGTGCCATCACACTTTAAACAAGACTTCACTCACACAATGACAGGACCAGACAGATTCTAGGTGTGTTTCCTGCCATAGGGGAGCAGAAAGATGACATGAAATGCATCCCCCCTTAGCTGAGTGGGGCACATCTACCCAAGTTTCTTGATTACTTTTCAAATGAGAAAATATAAAACATTAATAAATGTTTGCACCCAATCTTTGAAACTTTGGCTTTAAGCTTTCATCATGAGCATGTTTTCGGGGCCAGGAGGACCTGTGTGAGCCTTGTCTCTTTATAAAAGGGGTGTGGCCAAATGTGACACAGCCTCAGAGAATCACATCCCAGCCAGGGGCTGGGATCAAAAGGCATACTCTTTGATGGAGACCTAGAGTGGATGAACAAGGATGCAAACAGGGTTGGGCATTTCAAGTCCTGAAGCCACAAATCCAGACCATGATTTTGTTTCTACCGACCAGCTGAGAACTCCGTGACTGTGACTCCTTATCATCAGCTGGTTGCTAGAAACAAAATCCTGGTCTGGATAAGTAGTTATTGCTCCTGAAATGCCCAACACTGGATGTGAGTGAGAGTGGGAACACAAGTATGAAAGACTAAAGGTGTCCAACTGACTAAGCTGTTAGCCAGCAAGTGAGGACTGGCAATGAGCCCGAAGGGGTGAACCTGGGTGTCATTACATGTGGGGTATGTGGTCGCAGTGCAGAGTCTGGCTTTAAGTGGTTGGTTGCAGTTTTATTGTGGGCGGAGCTTTGCATTTTGTTGATTCTATTACTATTTTGTTATTCTGTTCAACAAAATGATAAAAATGACTAGAGTATTTGTTTTTCCTTTACTTTTGCCTCAGTATTATGAAACCTCCCCACAGTGGTTTTTAAACAATGATTCAGCCGTTATTCTTCCTGCCTGCCAGACAGGGCACAGCATACTTCCTGTTTAAGTGAATTTAGAAACACATATTCTGACACACAATCACAATCATCCAGTATGACAAACCAAACGCTTTAACAACATGGGCAAACTGCCTAACCAGTTTAAAACGACATCACCAGTTCAGTCGTGCCGCATAGAGTAACCACTTCATTCCGACAAATCACATTACTCTTAAATGGCTGAAGTTAGTGGCATTTTTCTGAGACAATGAAGCCAAAGCATAAATGTATTTCTATACTGTAGGGAATTTAGATCTCAGTTAAATGGGAGAGCTGAGTACTGTTTATTTTAGGAACTGCAGATTGTGCTTCATCCAGTATATTATCACCTGCAGCTGCCAAAAGAGCGAGATGCTATCAGCAACAACTCAGTCTGTACTGGCACTGTGTTGTTTTTGGATACCACGGTGTTTTACTCTGGAGGTACTGTAAAGCAGTGGGACTGGCACACGACAAACAAACAGAGTCTGTCAGTCCATCGTTGAATCTTTCGTCCGGGTCAGTGTCACTGAGGCCTGGAGCCTACACTGTCAGAGAAAAGAGTACAGCACTGGTACGGTTTTGTCCCTCCAAGGTACAAACAACATTAATGTACCCCCCAAGGGTACAAAAATGTTCCTCAGAGTCCATTTCTGTACCTTAAAAGGTGTGTTTACCTACAGCTAAGGGTAAATTTGGCAGACCATTGAGGGTACAGTCACAGTGACACAGTGACCCTCAAAGGTACAAATTGGTACTTATTTCTGACAGTGTAACTCAGGCAGCAAAGGACGAAAGGCTGAGGTACACCCTGGATGGGATCTCAGCTGACCATAGGGCGCACACAATGGGCAATTAAGAGAAGCTAATCAGACCTTACTGCACAGCTGTGACCCAGAGAAGAAAAGCTGAAGCACCGGGGAAAAACCGTGCAGGAGCTCCATGCAGAGAGCAGAAACAAGGATTAAAAACCCCAGAGCCAGAGTATTGGAGGTGCCTGTGCCCACTAAGCCACTGCAGGGTCATGCATGCAAAACGTAAAAGCTGTTAAAATTGCAGCATCCAAAACAACATCATCCTAGACCCAGAGATCTCAGGGAAGCAGAGGGTGTATAAAATTAGGAAAGAAACTCGCCCAAGCCCGTTTCCAGTTCTGTGTTACCAGATCCGCTACTCGCATCACACACTCACCTTGTTGGCTAAGCAGAAAATTCAGAAAGATGTTCAGGTACAGCTGAGATAGCACTGGATTTCTTTTTCATTGCATCACCATGCATATACAGTATTAAGCTCAGTTCAAACTTGAAGCACACACCCACCGTTACGCCACACAGACATGTACGAATTTGGTTACTGCCTTGGTATGTTAGATTACACAAACATCGCACACAGAAATACATTCAATGGTTTATTTTGACACTTTCGTTGGTTGAAGTTACAGGGGGCTGGTGCGGACTTTAATATTTGGAACATTTTTAGCTGTGCGGTGATTTTAGGATGAAAAGTCCTGCCAGGCTCCTCAAATTCCACAAATCAAAAGGGAATTTAAATGCACATTGAGTTCAGCCAGAGTGTTATGATGTCATTTCATAGCAGCACAGTGACCCAGACAGAGAGATTTTACAGCAAACCATCTCATTCTGCTGTGGTCCACTCAGGGGGTGGATTAATGCACAGGCTATAGCCTGGCAAACATCAGAGCCCCACCCACACCACAGAAAAAATGGAGCAGTTTGTTAAATGGGCAACACCTGACTGTTCATGCTGAAGTCAGCCTAGAGCCCCTCGACTCATCGCTTTCTTATCTGTGCATCTTCATGAAACGCGGCATGAAATTGCAGTGACCTGGCCGCTGATTCCTCAAGGACAGCAGATCGTATTGTAACACAAATCTGCTCCACAAATCCACATGGCTCTTACAACGACACAGGGACGTGGATGTGAAGCACGCTGACATTATGATGTCAGACAGTCATATATTTATGGTGAAATCCAATCCAAACAGGTGTGCCTCCTGTCCTGCCTCAGATGTTTCCAGCACTGTGCTGCTTCTGGGCTATGAAGCTGGCTGAAAGGGTCTGTGTCGATCCCTTTTACAGACGAACGGCAGAGGAGCAGGTCCTGACAGTGTGCAGATGCCATGTAAAATATAGGAAATTTAATGAGCAAATTCAACCATCTGTATGTATTCATACTGAACAGACTGAATGGGGTGTCAGAATGCAATGAAAAATTATGCATTAATCATGCACCATTAATAGAAGGATTAAGGTTCAGTACTCACTGAACATTACCATGTGTTCCACAAAACAGCATAACTGAGTTAAAAAAAAGAGAGAGAGAAATGAGTGAAAAGGAAGGGTGGGGTATGTCACATTACTGATGGCATGCACACAAACAAGCTCGCTCTCTCTCTCTTTCTACCTCTCTCTCTCGCACTTACACACATATTCTAGGCTGCAGCCTTGGTGGGACAATACATGCTAAGCAGAACTGCAAAGGTCAGGTTGACAAAGAACCCCAGTTGAACCGCTGGCACACACTTTGATGGGAAAATCCAGATAAGCTCAGCACACAGAGCTACACTGCTTCGAATCTATAGCCTGCTTGCAGCAGTCTTCTAACAGTAGACTCATTAATCTTGGGACAGTGTGCAGCTCAGCAGGATTGGATGCTGTTCCTGTCACTGGAAGGTCACCAGTTTAAATCCCAGGGTCGTCAGAGTGATTCTGCTGCTCGGTCCTCGTGCGAGGCACTTAACCCCCGATCGGTCCGGGAGTGACCCTGCATTCTCTCAAAATAAATATGACGCTTATGGTCAAAGCATCTACAGAATAAACAAATAACAACCATGAAAAAAAAAACAGGATATAAAGTTGCGACCAAGAATTCTTACATATTGAGTGGAGTAATTCCCACAAACCGGCATTAGAGTGACATCTGATTAGCTGGCATTGGAATGGGCGTGTCTGACAGCACGGGTGATATGTGCATACTTAAAGACGCTTGTTATAACTCTGACCATGATGGTTATTATAGTGCTAACAGCTTGTTAGTATAAAGGTCAGCTCCTTATTTGTGTGCCAGTTTAAGGCTTTCTTCAGGCAAAAGAAAAGTAGATTCCGCTTCCAGTTCGCTTGTTTGAACAGTCCGCATGAATCACCGACGGCTTGGAACAGTTAAGAAAGATGTCATTATGGTTCATTATCTCACAATAGCAGCAGTGTTTTGCTGGTGGACAGATTCAGGTTCCGAACTCACCTGTGGCGTTTGGGTATTTTTGTACCACGGAGAATCAGCAAACCCGGTGGACGCTGGCCTGTTCATTTTAGGATTAAATGTTGGTTTTATTTCCTGTCTCGCTGCAGAATTTGCTCAGCCAGTGGCAAATACAGTACATAGTGAAGAGTATTGCAAATCATTAAATCCAGGTGTAAGAACATCGACATTTGCAGTGTGTCTTCTCGGATTCTCCCCGTTCTGTGATTATAAGGAAAAGAGAGAAGATTTTGTGCTCACCTAAAGTTGAATGGTCCTCATCAAGAGGTAGGAAGACAGTCAGAGAATGAAAAGACGTTTTTTTTTTGTTGACGAATGGGAGGCAAAATAACTGCAGACCGATCCAGGGTCAGCCGTCATTGCCGATGCAAGATGTGAGTTCAGAGCTGAACATGCGAGCCGAAGGGGGTGACATCATACCGTTACAATCCGGAGGCGCGGTCGCCGGTATAACGTCAGCCCTCTACTGAAACATACTCACTCCATAAGAAAAAAAAACACCCCCCTTTTACATCTTACCAATTAAGGCTTTTGCAATAGAACGGCGAAAAGAGAGAGGGAGATATAGAAGACCAAGGGGTGTCAGTCTTGTTCTTTCTCAGCCGTAGCGGTGATCCAGAGGTACGGAGACAAAGTACATTTTCACTGGTGTGGCTTTACGCACGCCCCAGCGGGAGACTGAAGGCGATCCAAGTGTATTTTAGGCAGAAAAGACGAGAAACACAGGTACATGGTACATAGCAAAAAACGTGTTTCACATTTCAACTTTATCTTTCTTTAGTTTACATATATGTAAATAACCGATATTAAGCTAATTATTATGCAAGCAGTGATACTCTGTGCGGGTTTTGTTAGAAATATAACGGGTTATCTAAATCTCCAAAGTTTTGTCAGCCGTTCTACATGGAAGTCTACAAAGTTATGTCGACCCTTGTACTGGGTACTGTAATGTCTGAGGGAAAGGGTAACGTTTGGATATTTTAAGGTCGGTATCCTTTTTTGTCCGCTATAGGGCAGATCAGTTGTGTATGTTACTGTATTTCTTGAAACATGGTACGCTGTGAATCAGAAACTACGTTTAAACGTCTGTGCATGCTTGGAGAACAGTTTTGTATTACTCCTAAATGCTATTTTCGCCTTAGATTGTGGGATGAAATACCTGTTCATTGCTTGCAGATAGATCGGAAATTGCGCAAACAAGTGAAATCTTTTCATCTGTGTTATATTTTCTTGATATTTATACGTTTGATATGAACTTTTGTGACATTTATTTGTTTAACAGTTTTTATTAAGGTGGTGAACATATGCACAAGTAGTTTGCTATTGCAGTATTTAAAATGCACCATTCCGGTAATCTAATTATGGCCCCGTCACCAAATATGGCAAAATATGGAAAAGGTCTGTTTCATGCCTGGACAGTGATGTGGGAGCCGCGTGCGCCCTCATACGCACGGGCCTGGCAGTACGTAGCCAGTTCAAGGGTTCCAGACGTAAGGCTGCGACCTATTAGTGCCGACCCTAAAGATCTGTACAGCATAACAAGGGAGATTACCATAAGGCCAGGGGATGGATGACTAGTTATTGCGTTATATCAGTGTATGTTTCGCCTCCACATTATTCCGATGTCATAAAAACAAATGCAAAACATTGTTACTATAGTTACACGTTTATTTGCAATGGTTACAATCAGTGCGTCTCACTCAATTCGTATACTCAGATCTCTCCTGCGGTCCCGTTGCGGGAAGAACGAAAGTAATACGCGTCTTGAGTTCCGTTTCTTTCTCTTTGCTTCGCGAGTGTTCTTAAAGGTGTGGTTAGAGTGATAACACGCACGCTTCGCGCGCAGCTGCCTCTTTCTCACTTCGTGCACTGACAGTGTGGCAGAAAAACATTCATGCTAATAAGGTAATGTGACTTTATAAGATTTTATGTTATTGCCCTAATCTTTTTTTCTAAGAGCAACTAAAGTTTTATATAATTACTGTTTATATAATTGCTATTTTATATTTATATGGCATTTTTCACTGATGCATTGCTTGCACTGTATTTACAGATGGTTTTATTGGGACTGATTTTATTATGATGTAGATTTCTGTGCACAGTATACTGTGTACAAATAAATAACAATAGACTGCCTGTTTAGACAATCAACTAAACTAAATAAAGAAGGTTTGCAAGAATCTGAAAATATGTAATATATTATTATACTATTAATTATCAGCATGTCAGGTGTCTGCTATAAGAGGCCAGTCGTTTCAGATGAGGTTGTAATACACCAAACGTGTGCTAGGGGGCATCAAACCCCGATTGTCAAAATTTGATAGTCAGCATTTAGGTGTGGCATGTCAAGTTAGTACGATGCGAGAGTGAAGTAATTTTTCTCTTGATTTATTGTTTTTTTTTTTCAATTAATGACGAGGTTTAAAACATTTCGGAGATAAATTTTCGTGGATAGGAAAAGATTACCTGTAATTGGATCTGTGATTCCAATTTGAAGAATTAGATTGGGCCTCTGTTTTTTTAAGCAACAAAACTTTCGGGTTCTAAACGTGATCATTTGCGAATATTAGCTAACCCATTTTAAATGTTTCGGTGTGTATTTCCTGAAAATGAGAAAGTTTTAACCCCCAAAACCACTTTGAGACTTTGACTCCAACAGTTACTTGGCATGCCATTATAGTTCAATGAAATTTGCAGTTTCATTAAAAATTTCAATTGTTCTTCGCTTAAAAAAGATTGTCTGTAAAAACCATTCAGATTTAGTGGGACATAGCATAAATATTCAAAATGACATATATAAGACGATATACTAAAGATTAATAACTGCAAGACCAAAGTAAGAGGTATGAGTGTGTTGGATTTCGGTACAAAGTAAGTTTTATAGCCAGTCAAAGTTACACTGGCCTTTTAACCTTTCCATTGGCAGCTGTAAGCTGTCAATAGCTGGTTATTTCTCACATTTGGTAAGTGAAGTTGAAGTGTGATAGATCCTAATAAATGTGTTTTTCCGCGGAAATGTTTCAGTCGTTCGGAGTAGGGAGATGTGTTTTTGCCTTTATTATGAAAAACAGCTGGAACATTTGCAGCTCTCAGCATTCCTATCCATTAAAAGCAAGAAGACACGACTGATGTGGTATTACATAACAAGTTCAGACATTTAAGCTCGTACAATAAAGACGTAACATTTGTTGCGTGTTTAAGCAACATTCCAAAACTGGCAAGCACCCCTGTACGAAATGTGAACAGGCCTATCAGCGTTTAGGATAACTTTACGTTTATTTAATAAACGAATTCTTTATGGTATAGCTGTATGTTTAGTTGTTCACATGCTGTAAGGAACTCCCGATGAAAAGAGTAAAATATCTTCGGACTAATAAACTTTCGGTCGGTTCCCTAACTTTTGTCTGAAGCGCAAGGTTGCCCTTAGGAAACAATTGCACGCTACGGCAAACCAGAGGGGAGAAAATCCTAAAAAAAAAAAAAACTCAAACGACTTATTTTTTCACTGTCTCAACATTTTCTTTCCATTCCTTTCTTTCTTTTCCCGATCTAGACCATCGCTACGAAAGAAGCAGCTGCATAGAATTGTAAAATTCTTCTGACCCCACCCAAAAGATTTAGTCAGCGAACGGGTGAGAGAGTAAGTCCATAAAAATGAGCAGTCCACTCCCACGCCTCCACCAGTCGAGCGCACCCGTCATCAACGCTGCTCTCGTTCAAGACAAGGACTCAGACATGCCCGCCACGGAGAAGGATCTGGCCGAGGACGCGCCATGGAAGAAAATCCAGCAGAATACGTTCACCCGCTGGTGCAACGAGCACCTGAAGTGCGTGAACAAGCGCATCGCCAACCTGCAGACCGACCTGAGCGACGGGCTTCGGCTCATCGCCCTGCTTGAGGTTCTCAGCCAGAAGAAGATGTTCCGAAAATACAACCAGCGCCCCACCTTCCGACAGATGCAACTAGAAAACGTGTCGGTGGCGCTGGAATTTCTGGATAAAGAGAACATCAAACTGGTGTCCATAGGTTGGTGTTTTTTTTTTAATTTTATTTTATTATTGATTCCCCAGGCAGTGTAATTGGTAATGGAGTTGTCGATGATCTACCCCTAAAAAGTTCTTTTGGCCATTTAAAACTACATGCTTTGCTTTTATTGTTACTGCTCACCAAAATGTCCGGTGGATTGCGAGATTTACCGTTACTTAGCCGCACTGTTGCGGTCAGACTGCAGTGTGAATTCGGTCCTTTTAAACTGTACGAATGAGGAAAAACACGACATTTTTAATGTGCATTTTGTATGGCACGAATTTGTATCTTTACCCACACCTTTCCCCTGAAAGCTTGCCTGTCTGTTTCTATTCGTTTTGTATTATGAGTCATACGTTGTGAAAATCAGTTTTTCCTCGATAGGGCAATTCTGCTCCTATTCAGAATTCTATTCAGTTCCTTTGTTCATGTGAATGTGGATTAAGTTGTAACGGATGCTAAAGACTGAAAAGTGGCCCTAATTTCTCCCGAAAAGCGCATCAGCTGAACTCATTCACGTGGGATGCAGTGTAACGCTTTACCAGTGCCGGGTTTAAAGTCACCCAGTGCCCTGAATTCGCGTTCAAGCTTAACGGACCCGAAATGTTTCCGGAGATCCGGAACAAATACCCTGTGGGACAGGAGCCGACCTGTAACGGCCCGTCATCACTCATGTGAAATACAGCTAACTCCCCCTTTCACCTTGACCGATCGCATGTTTCTGCAGTAACTCGGTAGCCATGCCTGTAGATCAGTGCCTTGGACTTGCATCTGCGGGTTGTCGTTGCTTTATCTGCCCAAAGTGTCTGTTAAGATGTAGTACAAATGTTGACCAAAATGCACCAGATACCTTAACTGTGCAGTGGTTATGGTGTGAATGACCTTTTTGTAAACTAGCTGTTTGGAAGGGGAATGTACAGCCCTGAGGAATTTTCATTCATCAGACAAATACCTGCGTGTTTTTTGTTAGTTCAGGATCTCAGATCTGCGCCTTCGGGATATTGTACAAGCAGGGACGTATAGTAAAGGGTGGGGTACATTTCAAGAGGGAAGGCTGTGTTCCAATTCTGGAGTTTGTCTGATTAGGCTGTCTAACAAAGATGGACAGTCAACAGTTTGAATGTTGCAAGCAAGATCACTATTGCATAACTGCGGTTTCATCTCATAGGAGTCTTACTAAATGTAGGGCAGGTAATGTGGGTATATGGGGGAGATGAAATGCTGCTGAGATGTGAGAAGGCTAGCTATCAGGAAGGCTAGCTAATCAGATGGTATGTGAAATGTTTGGGGTGACAGGGTGTGTCAGTTCCTTTTTCTTCCCCAAGCAAGACGGAAGCCGCAGGTCCTGCCCAGGCTGGGTGTATTTGTCCTTGATTGTAATCCAGACTGGTATGGAGTCTGGTACAGGGCTTCTAATTATTCAGAATGAGAGTTTGTGCTTCAAACGTTGAGTCCAGGTAGAGGGTTGGAGAAAACAACTAAATGTTTGATGGAGATCTCTGGCAGTTTGCAGAATGTATTAAACTGCCTTTTTTTTTTTTTAAAAAAAAAAAAAAAAAGGTGGTCCCTAGCGCTTATGGTTCCTGTGTGAAGCACTGAGGCTATTGATACCTAGTAAATGGTAATTCAAACCCAAACCTTATTGCTTTAGTATGGATAAAAAAATGAACGTTAGCCATTGCATGAAGTTTTTAGATAGAAGGTTTTTCTAAAGGTAGCTGACTGCACACTACTCGGCACATCCTGAGCTTGTGGCCTTGAACCCTCCCATCGAAAGTTTTGTGGTGAGCAGCCCCTTGGTGTGAGTCTACACCGGGCTCTTCTGCTTGGTGACAAGCCAGGAAGGTGGCCGCACCCATTCTGACCAAGCACCGTCAGCTTCTCACTAATTGATCCTACTTTGCTTTTCTCTTCATTGGCTAACTTACACTCTTCAAGAGCGAATCCTAATGACTGGAATTACTGTTAACTGTTGCACGCTAAGTGAATTGGTAAATGGTGTTTTGCCGGTATTTTTGAAAGCAGTGTTGTGGTAATTCTCTGAACAGGGTGACTTCCCCCTCCTAAATTTTGCTGGGGGTGGGGGTTGCCAGTCGGCAAGATTTCAGTCACCGGTTGGCATAAGACCTTCTATTTAACGGATGTGTGTGCGTGCACACCTCCCTGCCTGCATTGTTGGGTTGGTGCCCCATCCTGGGTTGTTCCTTGCACCCATAGCCTCTGAATTCTGGACCACCTACAACCCTAAATAGGACAAATTGTTACAAGGTGGATGGGTAGCTCTGTATTTGACTATCTCTACTGCTACAATCCTGTTAACTCTTTGGACTGTAGCTCAAATAGATGAAGGCACTTCTGATTACTTAAACACGGACATGTACATCATTTTGATGCATCCACTCGATCCAACTGCAGTGTCGTGAAAAGTTTGGGAGGTTTGCTCTGAGGGAAATGAACACCACTTCTGACTGACTGTATGTCATGCTTGCATAGGTTGATGGCAGCTTTTATTCTGGGGAATTCAGTGTAGAGATTTTATTTAGGTTATTTTTTCTTCATTTCATAACCAATGTTTTTAATCTTGTCCTGATCTGTCTGGATAGCCTGTCTGATCTTTGTCTGAGGTGAGTCTTTTTTGCACTTTCTGTCTGGCAGGTGCCTGAACCGATTCTCATGTTGTGGGTATATTGTGCCGTGTGCCACATTAGTCAAAGTGCTGCGGTCAGATGCTCTCACGACAGCAGCAGGAAGTCAAGGGCACAAGCTTGCTGCCTGGCATGTGCCTGCAGTTCTTGGAACCCTGTGTGGGTTTTCTTTCTGAACGTGTCCTCATCTTGCCTTTTTCAAGCATAGGTGAACAGTTTCTGCCTCTGACTACCAACTTAGCTGTCGTCTCAATTTGTAATCGGTGTGCAATATCCTATTTGGTACCTAAAGCTCTACCTTTTTATGATTACACTGTTGAGTCCAACAGCTGTTTGAGGAGGCCTTGAGATTTCAGAACTATTCCCAATCGTCAAATGTTGTTCTGGCATAAATTTGCTCATCACTGCCTTCTCATCCTGAGGCTGAAGATTGCTGCTAGTGCTGATGGGCTCTTAATGGGTCTGTGATTGAACTTGTCTAACCCTGGTTTGGAGAAGGTTTGATAGTCTTCCTTGGGACTGATTATGTCCGAATGGTTTCCCTCTGCACCTCTGGACGGTTTCTGTATGGTTTGATTTGAACTTCAAATGGAAATGTTGCAGGCTTTGTCAATTATCACCGTACTTTGTGGCAGATACTGTTTGAGTGGTTGCTTTCACTAACTAAAGCCTTTTGTCTTCTGTGTACCTTTTTGGCTTTGATATGTTTCTGTGACCTGTTTCCGTGTGGGATCTTGTCCCATGTGGCATCAGTTTGAGAGAGGTCTGCTGATTTGGTTTCACCATAATCTGTAATGGAACTTTTTACATTTGTTTTGCAGTAGTAACTTTTTTAAAAGCAGATTTTAGTCTTCAGGTTACTGCTCTGAAATTTTGAATGCAAACTGGCAGCCTAAAGGACACGAAGCTCCAAGCTCAACAGTAGTTCAAGGCTTGGCCTCCTCATCTGAATGCCATGTGGTTTCCATTGATCTCTTCCCCACACCTCATTTCACTGTTTCTTGCTGGGCTTCACACAACATCTTAGGTGCTGCATTTTCAGCAGGTGGTTGGGGTCAGTGCTCCTTTACAGTGGTAAATGGTTTGTTGCTGCAATCATCTTGGCAAAATGGGTAGTACTCTGCATTTTGGTTACTAATTATTTCAGAATTTTGGTTCTAGCTGAATATTTATATATCCCCCCCCACAAGCCTCCACTATAACTGCACCTGGCTGATGTACAATGCCGTTTTGAATACTACCTGTGGTATGTGATTAACACTTGCCATCTCTTCCAAGAAGTGATGCTCTGGTCCAGGATTAGAAGTTGTACTTGGCTTTTGCAAGTGTTTAGATTTGGTTTAAGGATGTAAGTGAGCAAACAGTTCGCTCTGAGGTCCTTCTGACTTTTTAAAAAAAAAAAAATAAATAAAAAAATAAATCATGAATGTCTCTGTATCCCAGCCATGGCCCAAAAACATATGTCCTGGAAAAACTGTCATGCAATGATAGTGTGAACGTGAGTAAACTGCATGCTTGTGCGTGCCATATTTGACAGGTTCTAAATCGATCTCAAATTCAATCTGATTTTAGTGGCTTGTCTTCACAGGTCCCATATGTGTGGCAGTCCATTGAAGGATCTCTTGTGACCTCCATGCACATACATCCTAATATTTCGTACCATCCTCATTTATTCCCTGGTAAACGGTGTTTTGGTGGTATCATCTTTGAAAGCAATGCTATCCTGGCAAATCGAAGAAAGGAGGGAGGTGACTTCCCCCACAATAAGAAGCTGCAGGTCAGGGTTTCCCAACACATCTCTCGAACCTTCTGGGAGCTGGGACAGAGCAAAAACATGGACCGTCTGGTGGGGTGGGGGTTCCCTGAGGACCAGGCTGGGGAAACAGCACTGTAGGTTATGGTTTAATATACGCACTCATGTCCTTGGTGCCTGTTAAACTATGGTAAACCTTGTTTTTGGAAGGGAGCTGTAAAGTAGCTTATCGATTTATGATAAGCTAGGTTATTTGAAGGTTTTATTCTCTTCAATCAAGGGTACCTTGTTTTCTCATTTGCCTATCCCACCCCCCTGACTCGGTCTGTGGGCGCAGCGCTACTGAAAGTTGGCCGTGACTCGTCTTCAGTAGCACTTGGGGGGGGGCGGGCCCCGCCCGGGGGGGGGGGGGGGGGCGCGGCCGGGGGGGGAGGCGGGGGGGGAGGGGCAGTTTCGGAAGGTGGTTGTGGTGTGTGTGGTGTGTT
>JAODJX010000129.1:24060024-24070994 GCA_026776945.1 Isichthys henryi | reverse complement strand
TCCCTTTTCTTTAATTCCAACTTAACTAAACATAAATAATGTCTTCCCCTTAACCGGATAGCTGGACGTGCTGTACGTCACTGAACCCCCCCCCCCCCCCCCCATCCTTTTTGGATCCATTTCTTGGCTTTCCTGTGTCATTGGATCTCTCTTCGGTACCTCACATGTAGCCTCTTGTAGACGCTATGCAGAGATCAGCATGTGTAATTGCATGCCAGAGTAGTGATATCCAAACTAATGCGTTGTATGCATGTTTGTGTGCAGTAATTTATGCATGGGACAGTGTGGAGAGGCATTTTCGCCACAATTTTTTTTGGATGGAAAGTCAGTCGTCCATTAAACTAACCCTTCACTTGAAATGCAACAGGAATGTGACTTGGTAATGCTACCAGAAGTTTTTTATGGTTTTTGCAACACTTTTTTATTTTTTTATTTTTATTTCAAATCTGTTCTGCTGGTCTCCCTGGGGCCTCTGGTTCTGCCCAAATACAGGCTTAATTTTTATGTACAGAATATAAATAGTTTTGCTTTTGGTAACGGAGGATCTGCAGACCTCTGATTAGTACACAGGAAAGGCTGTGAGGGTTCTCTTGGTTTCCTGTGCTTGGAAAGACCATGACTGACAGATCCTCAGCTACCACGTGGCCACAAACCATTATCTGCCTTTTCTGTCTGGTTCCTGCACTGAAACCAAGATGATGTGGGATCTATGGTTTGGCATGCATGTGCATGAAGCATTCCGAACCATGATATTCTTGCAAGAACTAAATTTGAAGTGACTGCAAAAGTTAAAGTATGAAGTAATTCCAAATCTATATGTGACTCATGGTTTCCCTTCTCAGCCTGCAATCCCAGCGTGTGCAGAGCAGCAGGACGTGGACTGCAACCCAAAGGCCTGAGGATTAAGGAGACTGCAGAGTTTAAAGTGTACACAAAGGGGGCCGGGACAGGAGACCTCAAAGTCACCATCAAAGGGCCCAGTGAGTGGAATCTCCACCTCCTTAGCAAATCTGGGCTCCAATGAAACCATTAATAGTTGCATTACAGCACATATACATTTGCAGTTAGTCTCACCAGTCATAAATGTCTGGTTTAAGATAATTAGCTGTGATTTAGTTCTAGTGGAAATTATACTTGCAATAATTGGTTCATTCTGCCCTCAGAACAAATCAGACTGTAGAGGAGGTGAGACAGACATCTGATTAGTTGGGCTGACCTCCAGTACAATATGGGTCTCTGATGCAATCTTCTGTCCTGAACATTTTTTTAAACTTTTCATGAGCAGATTTGTCTGGCTCCCATGCATTAGTGGAGAACATTTTTTGGTTCATGTTTCTGAATTGTTGCCCTGGCTTTCAGAGGGCCTTGAGGAGCCTTGTAAGCGTAAGGACCTGGGAGATGGAGTATATGGCTATGAATACTACCCAACAACCCCTGGACATTATGTCATCACCATTACATGGGGTGGACAGCAGATATCTCGCAGGTGAGATGTGGATTTGTCTTGAAATTGAATGTGGAAGCCCTGTGTTAATGTATCTTTCAGTAGGCCATTGGATCAGATCAGTTGTAAATACCCCAGGCTTATGCATAGAAAATCAATATTTTAATGTTAATCTTAAGTGGCTGTATGTATCTGCTTTTTGATAGCCCATTTGAGGTGAAGGTGGGGACTGAAGCAGGATCTCAAAAGGTGCGAGCATGGGGCCCAGGGCTCGAGAGCGGCGTAGTAGGGAAATCTGCAGACTTTGTGGTAGAGGCCATTGGTGACGATGTAGGCACACTGGGTGAGTAATCTGTTGGTTCACTACTTGTATATTTAAGGCACACACAGAGCACTAAAACCAGTATACCTCTCTCCCAGGCTTCTCTGTGGAAGGTCCCTCTCAAGCAAAGATCGAGTGTGATGATAAGGGTGATGGATCATGTGATGTCCGGTACTGGCCAATGGAGGCTGGGGAATATGCTGTGCACGTGCTCTGCAGTAATGAGGACATCCAGCATAGTCCTTTCATGGCTGAGATTTTTCCTGCACCTGGGAAAGACTTTTACCCGGACAAGGTACTAACTTGTGCGTGTGTGACGAGTACAGGCCCATGTAGCATTGCACAATCATGATGAGGGATGCTGTTGACATTCAGACTTCGGTTTCATGTTAGGTGAAGGCGTATGGTCCTGGGCTCCAGAGCAGTGGTTTGGCTGTGGGACAGCCTGCAGAGTTCACTGTGGATGCCAAGCTGGGGGGTAAAGCGCCACTGAAGATTCAGGCACAGGTACAAAGTCAAGTCTATCCAATTACTGATCAGACACAAACAAGATGGTTCATCAGGTTTGTGAATTTAAAGATTGGTTTTATTTTACTCAATTTTAGGATGGAGAAGGCCAGCAAGTACCTGTCCAAGTGAAGGATAACAGCGACGGGACCTATAGCTGCTCATACACCCCCCGCAGGCCTGTCAAACACACGGTCATGGTTTCCTGGGGCAGTGTCAACATCCCAGAAAGTCCTTTCAGGGTTTGTTTCACTTGTGCCTCAAATGTGCATATAGTACTTCAGATGTATAATATGCAAATGAGTTGTTTTTATTGCATATATGTGACTTGTGGTTTTGTACAGATGAACGTTGGTGCAGGATGTCACCCTAACAAAGTGAAGGTATCTGGTCCTGGGGTGGCAAAGACTGGCTTAAAGGCTTTTGATCCAACCTACTTCACTGTGGACTGTACAGAAGCTGGTCAAGGTATGTTCTGGACATAAATATTCCACAAGCGAACCCTGCAGAATGTCATTTGCTTTTGCTTAGCGTGGCAGTTTAATCAACAATCTGTCCAAGTTTATTTAGATTTGTTGCTCGGAGGGGGTCAATTTTCAAGGCAACGGCAAAGAATTTCAAGACGATAAGCAGTTGAACAGTGTGGTTCTGTATGCAGGAGACATCAGCATTGGGATCAAGTGTGCCCCAGGTGTGGTGGGCCCAGCAGAGGCAGACATCGAGTTTGACATCATCAGGAATGACAATGATACGTTCACTGTAAAATACACACCACCCGGTGCTGGAAGTTACACAATCATGGTGCTGTTTGCTGATCAGGTAGGGAATGTCAGAGCTAAAGTTGTGTGTTAAATTTTTTTTTATTTTATTCATTCATGCATTCATTTGTTCACTTGTTCAGGCCATTCCAATGACACCCATCAGAATCAAGGTGGATCCATCTCATGATGCCAGCAAGGTCAAGGCTGAGGGACCCGGTCTCAGCAGGAGCGGTGAGGGACTTGAGTAGTGAGCTGTGTGGTCTGGTTTGAGATGGTTTTTGATAATGGAGATGGTTTTGATTGTCATGCTCTTTTTAAAATAAATGAAGTACGTTATGGTCTCTTGGTTATACATAATTCCAAAGAATTCCCTGCATCAAGTCCAACTGTTTTTAATCTAAACTAAATCTAAACTTCTCCCCTTTTTTTTGGTTAGGTGTGGAGCTCAACAAACCCACCTACTTCACTGTAAACACCAAGGCGGCCGGGAAGGCGAAGCTTGATGCACAGTTCGTTGGGCCTACGAAGGCAGAAGCTGTTCGTGACTTTGATATTGTGAACAACCATGACAACACGTACACTGTGAAGTACACACCTGTGCAGCAGGTAAGCATGTCTGGCCCAACGTTACTTATCTCGCATGTAGCACAATTACGAGGGGTATCCATGTTTGAGTTGCATGTAAAATCTGCGCATTTGTCCCATAGGGGAACATGGGCATTAATGTAACCTATGGTGGCGATGCCATCCCCAAATGCCCATTCTCAGTGGCAGTGGCACCCTCTCTGGATGTCAGCAAGATCAAGGTGTCGGGTGTGGGTGACAGTAAGTGACTTTGTATTTCTGAAGGCCTGTTAAATGATTCAGGTACCCTTCTATTCATCAAACTAATCCCTCACTGTCTTTGGCAGAGATCATGGTGGGTAAAGATCAAGACGTCACTGTGAAGACCAAAGGGGCAGGTGGACAGGGGAAAGTGGCAGCCTCTGTGATTGGACCTGCTGGCAAGGCTGTGCCCAGCAAGGTGGAACCAGGTCTAAGTCCCGAGACCAGTCAGGTTCGCTTCATCCCTCGAGAGCAAGGCCACTATGCGCTGGATCTAACCTATGATGGCATCCCCATCCCCGGCAGCCCATTTCCTTTGGAAGCAGTGGCACCAACTGACCCATCCAAGGTAAGCATAGCGTCAGACTTCTGATATGGAACTGGAATGTTTCAGGGCAAGGTGTGTGTGTGTGTGTGTGTGACAAATGTTTCCACTGTGTTCCTCATGAATCCAGTCAGCTGCTTTTAATGTACTTGCTACTGTATAAACTCCTTCCTTTTTTATAGGTGCTGTGCTCCGGTCCTGGTCTTGAACATGCCAAGGTTGGGGAACCAGGAAAGTTTGTGGTGGACTGTACTAATGCGGGTCCTGCTGATCTTACAATTGAGATCATATCTGACAATGGTACTGAAGCAGAGGTGCACATCCAGGACAACGGTGACGGCACCTACACAATCACCTACATTCCCCTGTACCCCGGTGTGTACACACTCACCATCCGCTACGGTGGGCAAGATGTGCCAAACTTCCCTGCCAGGCTCAAGGTGGAACCTGCTGTCGACCCCACTGGAGTCAAAGTCTTTGGACCTGGAGTGGAAGGCAAAGGTATGGGTTTTTTTTCTTCCCCCCCCTATGCATGGTGAGTAGCATCTGTCTACATGCAACTACTACTGCTTTCTGTACATGGCATCTAATTTCTCTAAGGAGTGTATCGTGAAGCCACGACAGATTTCACAGTGGATGCCCGTGCCCTAACCAAATCTGGTGGCAACCATATTAAAACCTGCATCAACAACCCCTCTGGCAACCGCACCGACGCTCTCATCCAGGACCTCGGTGATGGAACTTATCAAGTTGAATACACACCATATGAAGAGGGTAAGGTTTCAAGATAATTGCCTTTTTTGGGTGAAATTTTGTTGAAGGCGTTTTTGGATAGTTTTTCTAGAGAAGCACCTTGTCTCCGCAGGTGTTCACAGCGTGGAGGTGTTATACGATGGAGCTGCTGTGCCCAACAGCCCGTTCCGTGTTCCAGTTACTGAAGGCTGTGACCCAGCCCGTGTCAGAGTGCATGGTCCAGGCCTGCAAGCTGGAATCACCAACAAGCCCAACAAGTTCACTGTGGAGACTCGGTATGGAGAACTGAAGCATATGTTCATTATGCTCATAGTAGGGCTGGTGTGTTATACTCTTGTGCTGTGCTTTAGTGGTGCAGGTACTGGTGGCCTGGGGTTGGCAATGGAGGGTCCCTCCGAGGCAAACATGTCCTGCTCAGACAACAAGGATGGTAGCTGCTCTGTGGAGTACATCCCATATGAGCCTGGAACCTACAACCTCAATGTCACTTATGGTGGAAAGCCAGTTACAGGTGAGGCTCCTGTCCAATGGGTAGAAGGTTTTTGGCTTGTTCAGTTTAGCTTCAGTTGCTAAAGCAAGATGACTTGATAGTCAATTTTTTGTTCTGCATCTTGCAGGAAGTCCCTTTACTGTACCTGTGCATGACACTGTGGATGCTACGAAGGTGAAATGCCTGGGCCAAGGTTTGGGAACCAATGTCAGGGCCAACATCCCTCAGGTTTTCACTGTTGATGCCAGCAAAGCTGGAGTTGCTCCTCTGCAAGTTCGAGTCCAGGGACCCAAAGGTAAGGTCTTAACGTGTCCATCACATGATGAAGGGATACACTTGGCCTTTATGCAACGGAGGAAGTGGTTTGCTGGTATCCTGCTGATGGTAGTGTTGTATCCCCAGGAGTTGTTGAGCCAGTGGAAGTGGTTGATAATGGTGACCAGACTCACACAGTCAGCTATGTCCCAACCAGAGAAGGTCCTTATTCAATCAATATTCTGTATGCTGATGAAGAGATTCCACGCAGGTGTGTGGGTTTTCCCCTTTTGCAGTACACAGGACTGCTGTATCCACTTGCCTGTCTTGTTTAATCCAGCTGTTCAGTAAATTTTAAAGATTTATTTAGTGGTTTGACTAGTTTAACGCTGAAGTTGACATTGCCCTCTCCCTCAGTCCTTTCAAGGTGAAGGTTCTGCCAACACACGATGCCAGCAAGGTGCGTGCCAGTGGTCCCGGTCTCAACACGACTGGTGTGCCAGCTAGCCTGCCTGTGGAGTTCACTATTGATGCAAAGGATGCAGGAGAAGGACTGCTGGCTGTGCAGATCACGGTATGAAGGGTTGGGTGTTTGGGACATGTGTCCTGCTTTGATTCATAATGAGATCTTCATGACTGTTTTTAGACCAGCGTTTCCTAGTGCAGTCCTCGGACCCACAGCTAGTCCATGTTTTTTGTGAGCAGAAATACAAGGTCAGAGGAAGCAAAAACATGGACTGACTGGGTCCTCAAAGACATGATTGGGGAACACTGGTTTAGACCGTTTGTGTCCAAGATTAACCAAAATTTTTTTTTTTTCTTATCTGTTAATTTGAAGTTATTTCCATAGTCAAAGTATTGAATATGTCCTGTCTTTGTCCAGGACCCAGAGGGAAAACCAAAGAAGGCTAACATCAGAGACAACCAGGATGGGACCTACTTAGTGTCTTATGTCCCAGATATGACTGGCCGCTACACTATACTGATAAAGTATGGAGGGGATGAGATTCCCTATTCTCCATACCGCATCCGTGCCCTTCCCACTGGTGACGCCAGCAAGTGCACAGTCACAGGTAAATATCGCAGACCAGTGTGGGTGGGTTACACCTAACCAATACCTGGTAGTGAGAGGAGTACCATGGATCATTTCAAAGTTGTGTGCATAAACTGGCTCGTTCAATGGCTCTGGGAAGGGACACGAGTTGATGATCTAGTCGATCATTATAGGATTTTGTACAAAATCCTTCTTAAATTTTTTGTTCATTGTGCTGCCTTCTGTGTTCATATTTGTCAGACTATTCTGAAATTAAACTGCACACTTGGGTGTGGTGCCTGAATGTTCGAGTTGATGGGTACAGCTTGATCCCAGGTTATTTCTGAATGTTAGTCTGGCTCTGAAGGATACTTCGTGCTTCTACACTCCACGCAGACGCCCGTCTGTACCACAGCACTGTTCACGTCACACTTCCATTCCAGCATCCTTGGAGCACATTTTGTTGTTGATGTTTTTGTTTATTTTGCTCTCTGCTTCTCACCTTCTCAGTCTCCATTGGAGGTCATGGGTTAGGTAAGCGCTCTGTAGCGTTTCCCCTTTTTGCATGAAATGCTGATTTCTGGTCTTAGTCAACCTGCCTGCTGCAATGTAGTTCCTACCTCAATGAATTTTGGGTGAAATACCATCAGACCCCTTTTGTTCGCACCTGTTAGTTGCAACATTTCCAAGAAGTAGACCTCATCCTAAAATGACTTAAACGGTTAACATGAATGAACTGGGAAAAATTAGGATTTGTCCAAAAACGCTCTTGGTCATCCAGGACTTGAAAGCATGGGAGTGCATCCCCTTCTCCTTGGTCTTTCTGCTAACTGATGGCTGTCATTAGGGGCTGTCATACTGACTGACTAACTAGTCCTGCCAGCATAGTTGGAATGCCAGTATGTTAGTTTAATCTTGGTGAATGGGTTTGCTGTATTAATTAACCTCAAGTGCAAACTAGAGTAACCAATGGGATGGGAGTATCCTGAAGTACTGTATACTTGCTCTACTAACTTGTCAGAGGTCTGTAATCTTTGCCGTTAAAGCTTTGTCTATTTCACAGGTTTGAATGGTTTGCTCTTAATGTCCTCTCCCCCTCCTATTTTCAATGGGCATTTTTGCTTCTATTTTGGATGCATGTTTGGTTACAGGGTGACAATGAAGCTCTTGGATATTATGTATGTGTACCACTGTCAAACAAAAGATCGGTTTGTCTAAGATTCCTGCCTTTCTGCGAACCCCAGGTGCAGGAGTGGGCCCCACAATCCAGATCGGTGAACAAACGGTCATCACGGTGGATGCTAAAGCAGCTGGAAAGGGCAAGGTGACCTGTACAGTGTGCACACCAGACGGTGGAGAAGTGGATGTGGACGTTGTGGAGAATGCAGATGGAACGTTTGATATCTTCTACACAGCCCCTCAGCCTGGGAAGTATGTCATCTGTGTGCGTTTTGGAGGGGAACAGATACCCAACAGCCCCTTCCAGGTCACTGTAAGTATGGCACATTTCATTCTACTCTTTAGCAGTGAGCCGTAAGATGTCACGTAGCAAAGGTCCATATGAAATGCCATGTCTGACAGGGCATGTTATCTATACCTCATTTTTCCAACAGCTTGCAGAAGGATCGTTCAATAGGTTTTTTTGGATGGAGCATAAAGATGCCACTTGGGCACTCCCAATCCCTTTCCTCCCTTTCTTGTCTTGTTCCCCAGGCCCTGGATGGAGTACCCACTGAACAGCTCCTCCAGCAGAGCCAGCTCCCTCAGTATGCCTACACACCCAATATGGGTCAAACCTGGGTACTTGAATATTTGTTTCACTGGCACGTTGTCCTGCTTTGTCCTGAGTCATTCTATCTGCAGGTTTTAAGATCACCCTTCTCTTTGGAGATCACTTGTGATTTTTGATCTGTTCTCCTTCTCCTAATCGGTGTTTAACAGATTTAAATGAGTTTTTTTTTTTTTTTCTTTTCTGTACAATGAGCTCATAGCATTCTGTCATTAACAAAATGGCTGAATTTTTAGACCAGTGCTCCTTCACTTTCTGCCACATTGTCCCGTCGCAGTCCATCCTTGTGTTGTCAGGTGTCACGTTGGGTCTCTGTCCTGCAGTCATCCACTCATTTGTCTGCTTTTGCTTTCAGCTGCATATGGTGACCAGCTGGAAGTCAAAGCTCCATCCTTTTTTTGCTTTTCTCTTTTGGCAGTTTATTTTTTAATCTCACTTTTCAGCAATCGTATCTGCAAGCCTTTGTCAATGTCCAGCTTTTTACTCTTGTCTGAATTTAAGATGTATTAGGTGGCTACTCTTAAGATTGTCCTTCCCCCTTGACAGTGATCTCTTGATCCTTTATTTCAGGCAACCGACAGACCCATTGGCATGAATGGGCTTGATGTGGCGGCACTTCGGCCGTTTGATTTGGTGATTCCATTCACTATCCAAAAGGGAGAGATCACAGGTAAAGGTGCCCAATGATGAACTGTTTTTGTTTGACAAGGATTTAAGTGCCAACTTGAAAACCAAGTGAATGCCTACTGATGGCAAGTCATAGCGGTCTAAAGTGTAGAAATGACATGTAGGTATACGTGTTCTCCACAGGCGATGTGCGCATGCCCTCAGGCAAGGTAGCAAAACCGGTCATCACTGACAACAAAGATGGCACAGTGACTGTCAAGTATGCCCCGACTGAGGCTGGTCTACATGAGATGGACATAAAATACGATGGAATCCATATTCCAGGTGAGCCAAAAGCGTGGTCCTAAAACTTAATTTCTCTGAGCTTTCCCCATTAAGTTTTTTTGCAAGTGGGTTTTATTTTAGCTATGCAAGATTGATGTTGGTGTATGTTGACTGTCATGTGATTAATCTGAAGTACCCTGTCTAACTGGAAACAGTATCTATTAATGAAATTGAGTGACATGCATAGAGAGTGCCAATTTATTTGATGGGTTAGGGTTTCTCACTGTTTAAATGGAACCTCTTACTCCGTTCAGGAAGCCCTCTGCAGTTCTATGTCGATTATGTCAATAGCGGTCATGTGACTGCCTACGGCCCAGGACTGATTCACGGCATGGTGAACAAGCCAGCGGTCTTTACTGTCAACACCAAGGATGCAGGAGAAGGTAAAACACTGAGTTCATTCATTTTGTGGCAGCTTTTTGGCACGTTATCACACAGCTTCCTGCCATTTAGAGACCCAGTTTCTAATTCCATTAGGGCTGCAGTGTCATTCTGGCATCGTCATCTTGACATGCGCTTGTGCAGTATCCACACCGCATTTTGTCTCCTGTGAGAACTTGCATCAATGCCACCAACTTTTGTCACACTATTGGTAGATTTGTTTGGCTATAGTTTTTCAGGTGATCTACTTTTTTTTTGTTTATCACAATATTACTCACAGAAAATCCACATCGCGATGTGATATCACGCAGCACCAAATAGATCCCATATTGTTATCTGTGCGAAAACAGTACTTGAAACGAGTACTCCATTCTGCTAACTCGCCTCATTTCCCAACAAGGTGGACTGTCTCTGGCAATTGAAGGGCCCTCAAAAGCTGACATCAGTTGCACTGACAATCAAGATGGCACCTGTACAGTGTCCTACCTTCCTGTGCTTCCTGGCGACTACAACATCTTGGTCAAATATAATGACACCCACATCCCGGGCAGCCCCTTTGTTGCAAAGATCACAGGTCAGTATTCAGCATGTAAAAGTGGCTAATTTTTCTTAATGTTCAAAATGTTTAAAAATCCAAGCCAGGGAAAGTAGTAAGCAGGGTTTAAATACATGAAGCCCAACTGAGCCCAGCTCCCCCTTCTGGTGAAATCGCACTTTGCCGGGGTGCAGCCCTGCCTCCCTTACTGTCCCAAAATTTAGTAAATTCAAAGTAAACTGTAATAAAAGGGTCAGTTGTCTGAATAACTTAATTTCCCAGTGAAAATGCATTATGAATGATTTGTAGTGATAAGCCATTTTTATGCAGTGTTTTATTTACATTTTTATGGTTCAAAAGTCAAGTACAACACAAACTTAAGCCTAGAGTGGCTTAATCAGGACACCCCCCCCATACCTGACTCTGCTGTACCTCTGATACTGATTTTAAATCCCTGGTATTTTGCTAAATGGCCCTTAACAACAATATGTTCCATATCCCTAACTGGGGGGGGCGCCCGCCCCGCCCGCGGGGTGGGGGGGGGGGGGGGGGGCGGCGAACAGGGGGGGGGGGGGGCGCCCCGGCGGGGGCGGGGGGGG
>JAODJX010000129.1:24038400-24056581 GCA_026776945.1 Isichthys henryi | reverse complement strand
CCCCCCCCCCCCCCCCCCCCCCCCCCCCCCCCCCCCCCCCCCCCCCCCCCCCCCCCCCCCCCCCCCCCCCCGGAGCACCACTCCAAGTGTCGACTATTGTTTTCTGCAGGAGTCTGGACTAAAGGTGAACCAGCCAGCCTCCTTTGCAGTGAGTCTGAATGGTGCCAAGGGTGTCATTGATGCCAAGGTGCACAGCCCGTCTGGAGCGCTGGAGGAATGCTGTGTCACTGAAATAGATGAAGGTAACTGGGAAAGGACCATATTGTAGGACTTTGGCATGCATTCAGGGTAAAATTCCTAGATGTTCTAATGGCTTCCTTTCCTTTTTGTCCTAGACAAGTATGCAGTACGCTTCATTCCACGGGAAAATGGACTGTACCTGATTGACGTGAAGTTCAATGGCTCCCACATCCCTGGCAGCCCCTTCAAGATCCGTGTGGGAGAGACTGGCCAGGCTGGTGACCCAGGCATGGTATCTGCCTATGGCACTGGACTGGAAGGAGGCGTAACTGGCAAGTGTTTGGTGTTCAAGGTTTTATTGCTAACCAAATTGTGCCATTGCCCCCCTTAATGCAGGTCTAATTTTAGCTTCCCCCCCCCCCCCCAGGATCTCCGTGTGAGTTCATTGTGAACACAAGCTCTGCTGGCCCTGGAGCTCTGGCAGTCACCATCGATGGCCCGTCAAAGGTGAAGATGGACTGCCAGGAGTGTGCTGATGGCTACAAAGTTACCTACACACCTTTAGCCCCTGGGAACTACCTGATCTCCATCAAGTATGGAGGACCCTACCACATCGTGGGCAGCCCTTTCAAAGCTAAGATTACTGGTAAGAACATTTTGAGTAACTCTTGTAATGACCTGCAAGCATAAATGTTGGATATTTTTCAATGGTCAGTAGTTCACGTTTCACTGTTTCTGGGGAACAAGACTAATGTTTTCAAGTTCAACTGTTTAATTCTGTGGTTTTGATTCGCTTGCAATGACCCAGAATTTTGTGTTCAACTTTTCAGGTTCGCGGTTGATCAACAGCCATAGCTTGCACGAGACTTCCTCTGTGCTGGTAGATCCAGTGTCTCGTAGTTTCTCTTCCAGTCAGCAGGGGGCACCAGCCTGGGCTTCATCTGACGCTTCCCGTGTAGTAGCAAAAGGCCCAGGTCTGAACAAAGCTTATGTTGGCCAGAAAAACAGCTTCTCCGTGGACTGCAGCAAAGCAGGTAGAGTAGCACAGACTTAATAGTGCCACCTTACTACTCAAGGGTGCTAGGCTTGAGTCAGTCCAGTTTTGTTCTACGGTTGTTTCTGCGTACTTCTCTCGTGCAGACAAGCTGATTTTGAAGCATAAATGGTTCCATACAATGACCTGGGAAATCTGATTCTTCTGACCTACTGTGGTTAACTTGTATTAGAGAATCCAGGTTAACTTTCAGAAGTTGTACAGCAACAGGTAGTGCAATAAAAATATTGAGTTCCTTGAGAAAATGGGCTACAATAAGCGAGTGCCATTCAGCAGAGTCCCAAAGAAATGATCCTACTTTATGCATGAATTGCTTTATTTTCACTTGAACTGTTGGTTGTCCATCTTTAGGAAGGAACATGCTGCTGGTGGGAGTGGATGGTCCAAAGGTACCTTGCGAGGAGATCCTGGTCAAGCATTTGGGCAACCGCCTCTACAATGTCACCTACCAACTTAAGGAAAAGGGCGAATATATCCTAGTGGTTAAATGGGGAGATGAGCACATTCCTGGAAGCCCCTATCATCTCTCTGTCTAAACCCCATACCTCTCCCCCTTGATCTCTTCCTGTGTCCAGTGACATGCCAAACACTGAATTGTTTCACTGCTTTTCACACGACCCTGACATGCTTCCTTTTCCATAAATCCTTTTTCCTGCTGTCGGACAAGCCCGCTTTTACAAACTGATTTGCATTCTGGGGAAAGTAGATGTTAATACTTCAGGCCAATAATAGCACTGGGTTTCTAGTTATAGATTTTGTCGGTTTTAGAACCTTGCTCTGTGCAGCTGTGTAGACGGGAGTTGTCTGTCCAATGTGGTAAGACTTTAGTAGCCCGCTTTCAAAAGATTTTGCTCAAAGCACAACATGTCTGCAGCATATCAATAAAGCTAAACTAACACTGGTTTGGTTCTAAAATGGGTGTCCTAGTGGGTTCTTTCCTCATTTTCAGTGGCATTTCTGAAATTCTTCATGATTTCATGTGAATTGTACCAATGTCCAATATAAACCTATGACGGATGGAACTTAGCATGATTAAGTATAAACTGAAGTTGGAGGTTCCCCCCGTAAATGACCAAAAACCCAAGTTCTGCAGCTTTTGACTATGCAACCCCCTCCTGTCATTGTATAATCAATCAGTGTTTCTGCTGGGGAAGGTTGAGGCTTTTAAACATTCCTGTTACAGTATTTTGATATTCAATAAAGTTTAAATGTTGTACTGTTCGTTGTCCTTGATTCTGTACTTTTGAGGAACTTCCATTTGTGTTTGCTGTCATTCTCATCCTTTTGCAGCCACTTCTCAAGGCTCTTTAGTGCATAAGGGCTAATTGAACAAGATGACTAATTTCTCTATTCGATATTTACATTTTAAAACGTGCTGTTGGATCAGCTGGTTCTTGTAATCTCCTAATCTTCAGTAGCTCAAGTAATTTCTGGTGCTGTGCCTCCATGAAGTCTTGCAGGTTTAATTTCACGTCTGTTTCGGCCATATTCTGGAGGACTGCAGTTTGTGTTGGCTGGGTTTTCTGGTTCATCGTGATTTCAAGCTAAACAGTCAATCTTAATATTGGAAATACTGGAAACTCAGATTGTGCCCAAAATATGAGCTTTGTGTTTCAAGTATGAATTTGGAGTCAATATGACAGAAACCACAAGTACTGACATCAATAATGTACTGCTTTACTGTCCAACTTGGATGTCCATAAAATCAGGAAATGCTATATTCAGATTCAATCCATCAAATTCTTTGCATCAGCATTTTCAAAAATGGGCGTTCAATAACCTCTTAAGCATGATAGTTGGTGCAGACACAAAAGGGGGCAGCGTGCGGTTCAGTGGGCTGTGCTATGCCCGTCACAGGCATTATGTCAGATCACTTGGACTTATTTTAGCTATGATGCCGTCTTCCTTCAAAAGCAGAAGTGAAGCGCCAAGTAAGAAATTTCTCCACGGGGATCACTAACGTATCGATTATAAAAGGTCACAAAACATGCAGAATAGCACTAATTACTGAACAAAAATATTAAGAGGGGACCCCATTGACTGCAGTACGTCTATTCTGAAGATCTCAAGCTGTGAAATTGTATAATCGGGGATCCAGACCGTCAAAAGTCAGAAAAGCGCTGAACATAAGGTGCTATCTGCACCGCATATGTATCGCATACGGTTCCCAAAGCCACGCTTCACTCAAACTGAAATACATCAGCGACCAACGCCCTGTTCCAATGAGTCACCCCACGCCTCACATAGGCTGTGGAGACAAAGCGGTAACTCGTGTCCTGTCCCTATATAGTGTGACACATGAAACTCCATTTGTATGTATTACTGAGAAAACTGCAGACTAATTCCACGCATTGGCTTGACATAACTCTCTTAGTAGGGCATTAACCGTATGAGCGATGCAATTGTGAAATGCACACTTAAAAACAAGAATTACTGTTACGATTCATTCTGAACAAGTAAAATGAATTTCAATTGCTAAACTTTATTGTTCAGGAGTAGTCAGTGAATCTCAACGAGGCTCCAAGACAAGCAATCACTATGCGTTGACTGAATCCTGAACAGCGATATCAGCGCGCCACCTACAGGCAGTTAGTCTGTAAATGCCGAGCTGCTCTGTCCGCCTATGACTGTCCTGGATCGGTTTGCGTCCCGATTTACAGTATGGACCGATGTTAAGAACTGATCTGAAGTCAGTGCGCTTGGATGCCGAATGTGGTCATGTGACACATGACGAGGTAGGCGGAGGGAGGAGAGGCCCTGCTACGGAAAGTGTACCCAGACTACGAACGGAGTGTGAGTATTCATTTAAAAAAACATATACAAATAATACACACGAACACAGATACATTCGGGTACACACAGTCGTGCGTCTTCTTTCTGTGCTCTTCTGATGTTTTCTTTTATTTATAAATGAACTCGTACTTAACAGGCGAGACCCTTTTCTCCTGCTGAAGGTCTTTATTCTCCGAAACGCAACTTCGGCCGTCCGGATTCCTTCCGCTCTCGTCTGCTCCCCCTCTCTCCTGCCGTCGAGGTCCCCTACCCCCACCTCCACCACCGAGCTTTCTGTTCCCCCCACCCCCCGTTTCTCTGTCTGTTCCCTCGCGTGCCCTCCCTCATTCCCTCTCGTGTCCCTGCCTCTTCCTCCCTAGTCCCCTCTCTCGTTTCATCCCGTGTCCTGTCTCCACTTCTTGTCCCCTCCCCTCTGTGACTCCGTCTCTCTCTCTCTCTCTCTCTGTCCATGTCCTTTATCTCTCTAATTTTCATCTCTCGTCCCCGGCTCTTTTTACCTCCCCTTTCCCCGTGTCTCTCTCCCACCGCTGTTCACGTCTCTTTCTCTCTCCCGTCTCCTGTCTACGGTTCTGTCCATCTCCCAGTTGTGTATCAGTCTCTTCCTGTTCACTCCTTGCCTCCTTCCATCATGGATCCCATGGCCAATTGGCGGATCCCATAATCTGGGCGCTCCTAGTGTTAGAGGTTTCTCTGTTAAACTCTGTCATTCATTTTTTTGTCTCTTAGAATCTTCACTGTCTCCCCACAACCGGTGTGTGCATCTACTGTCGGGTAACTTCTATTTGCACCCATGTCCATGCTGAGCACCAAGTCTGACCGGGAAATCAGTCAGCTGTTGGATGATTATGGCATCAAACACGGCCCCGTTGTTGGTATGTTTGTATGGTAAAACATACTATAACAAAAGTAGCTTTTAAAGTTATATCACTAAAACCATTATTCTCTCAAATAAAGCATTATTCTGTCTTCTGATGTGAGATTAGTTAAAATGATAAAGTACTTATTCATTGCTCATCCTAAACCGGTTCCAGGCGGTTTTTACTATTTCTAAATCTATTGATTGCTAATCTTCATAGCGTTTCTCACTGCGGTTGTCTTAGGACACAATGCTTCTGTTGTTGAGTGACACTCAGGTCACATATAGTCATTTTCATATTCTCTAGTCCCTCTTAACATCTATATAAACAAGCAGATGAATAAATAATTAAAGGGACTGTAGGGTGACTCTGTTCTGGTGACTGTGTAGAGATAAAATCCATATCAGCAAAATTTCGTGTTGGATGGAGCTTATTCAGGTTGTTGGGATCTGTGTACGAGACGGGTTTAATGTACTAATCATTTGGGTTTATTAATGATTCTTCTTTTCTGTATACACCTCCTACATTTTAGCTTTGTTTCCTGTTACGTAATAAAGTACTGAACTAAAATGAAACTGAATGCCATTAAAATATTTACTCAAATACCTACTAAAATTTGGGCAGGTAAATGCATTGACTGGAGGAAAGTGTAAAAACCGAACCAAAATGCTTCAGATTCCTTGATTATATTTCATGGAAATAAATGATATTTCTTACTCTTTTTTTTCCCAAGCTATGCCTCGTTATTTCTTTCAAAAACTTCACTGAAATTATCCATTAAAATGCGGTCATTTTTCAGCATTCCTCATTTAGAATAACAGTGATATTCAGCTTCAATTTTCTCATGCAAGCCTTCAAAAAAAGTCCACTAAACTGGCACCAAAAAATGCTTGAAATATTTTTTCGGGAGATCTGTAGCAAAATACCATAATCAGTGGTGGAAACCTGTCCTGCAAATGAAAGTCTCAAAAACCGCTAAAGATAATGACTTGATTTTTTTTTGTGATATTTGGTATCAGATTTAAACATTCAGACTTGTTAAATCTAACTTGCACAGATTTTCAGTTTTTCCCTGCCAGTACCTGATTAAAATATTGATTTTTAAAACTATTCCTAGTTAAGAGGAAAACCCAACCAAGGCACTGCAAAAGATTATATTATATTAACAATTATATATATTTCAGATTTTTGCTAAATATAAGTATATAAATAAATATACTTGACCTTGCTGTTTGTGGTAGAATCCATTTGTCCGTAGTACAGATGATATAGGGCTACTAGATTTACGCTGCTAGTTGTGTAATTACAGAATGCAAGGTAGAAAGTCAAACTGAACTCTTCAAAAGTCAACATTCTATGTTCCGTGATGAAAACTAGCTGATTAAAAATGCTATGTGGTTGACTGGCCCAGGAAGGTCAGCGGATGATTATTAATTCCAGCCTTTGTCTTTATCACGTCTGTGTCAGTATGTGCTGCAGTGTTTCAGATTTCAAAGGCAACAAATGTAGCAGAACTCGTATTTTAGAATTTTCATATTTTTCGATTCCGAAGAATGAGATGTCGGTGGAGGTGTGTGAATTGTGACAGCTGTACTGTGACTTAAGTAAACAGTAACATGTCTCTGTCACCCAGGCACCACACGAACACTTTATGAGAAGAAACTAAAGGAAGCCATGGCAAAGGGCTCCAAAGAAAAGCCGCCTTCTGACAAGACCTACTACAGAGAGGAGCGTAAGTCTGTCCCAAGTGCCTCTTCTGATCTTGCCATGTCTTACTGATTACAGTGGAAATTAAGTTATTTGATCATTTTGCCAAGCTCTTCCTGACTCATACTGATGTGTTGGTCTCACATGTGCTACGGCTGCAGTGGTACAATCCTACTCCTACTGCACGGTCCAGTACATCATTTTTGATTCGGGACTCACTATGAAACGAATGAATTCATTTATTGGCACTGGTGGAGTGTATGTTCAGCATGGAAAATATTATGCTAGTTGTGGCAGTGATTTGGTGAATTCTGGTTACATTCAGTCACAATTGGCAGTTTGGAAACATTTTGGTCTCCCAACAAATGACATCAGCTCCGGGGAGAAAGTGGCTGAAAAGACCAAGACTGCCTGCCGGCTCTGTTATGCTGAACTCGGATATGTTGCTGGAAAGACATTGAGTGAGATAACTCATTTGAGACCACATCGTCCAAGTGTGTGTATGATCTGAGCAAGACAAAAACAGCCTCTGAAAGCTGGTCTCCCCACTTTTGCCAGGAAATTCAGACTGAGCTAAAAAATCCGTCACAGCTATGGGGTGTTTATCGCTACTGATACGCTACCATACTTGGTAGTAGAGAGCACGGGATTTAGCCAGGATTTAGTTCATTATGATTATATTTTAGATGTTTTTAAATGTATTGTACATATTTTTGCAATGTGCAAAAAAACGTCTCTTTTATTCAGACGTATCGACAGATGCATCGCCTTTGCTTTACAGCTGTTCCTACTTATCTTTGCCGTTTTAATGATAAATAATTTAAAAACAAACACTGTTTTCCATGATGTATTGAAATTGTACCCAACTGTGAACCCAAAACCGAGGTTTGTACCGAACCGTGAATTTTGCGTACTGTTGCACCCCTGGTATGTGCTGTGTAATACTCTAAAATGCCCCTAGGAGGCACTCGCGCACCAAACAGCTGAGACACCCTGACCAACATGACGCCTTTCCCAACGGCTGTATGATGAAATTTTGCTCTATATCCCCATTAGATAATCAGATTAGACCTCCCCTTGTCTCTAATGATGTTACAGTAAAGAGAAAGCTAATTTGATTGGCTGTCTGCCAGCTATGACATGCCGAGATGGAGTTGTTTTGGTTAGTGTTGATGTGCTTTTATTAATTCATTTCAGAGGAAGAAGTGACTTACGTCCACTATCGCACTCCTGTAAGTATCCCCAGTGTGTCACTTCATGCAGAGGAAAAAAGTGTTTGCATTGTCCCTAATCGTGCTTGTTTCTCGTCCAAATGCAGCTGAGGAGTGAAGGCTTTGGGGAGAGGTAAGTGTGTTCAGAAAGTATTAATCCACAATTTTTATGGAAGGGAATTAATGCATTTTGTCATAAATCTGATTTTAAACATTTGGCATTAGTACAAGATCAAAGTCATAGTAATCAATCTCCTCACCACAATTTAATTAGACAAAATACTCTCTTTCTTAAGATGATTCCACTGCTGAAGAACCAAAGACACAGGGCAGGTGTTTTTAAATCAGTATGTTACTATAAATAATGTTGTGCCCTAAGTTATTTGTACAATGGCTGTGTGACGAGGCACCAAGGGTGAAGTATTGAAGTGATTAGCATAAGATTTATATATATATTTTTTTCCATATTTTTAGTTTTTTTGGGATTGTGTCTGCGCATGTGCCGAGTGTCATGAGCTGCGTTTCTTTTCTTTTCAGTTCCAGTGTGAGGCACCACATCACTCCTGAGTACACCAGGGAGTCTGACATGGATTATGCAAAAGAGTAAGTCTGCTTTATCTTCATGTGAGACTCACGCGGCTCTGGACTGACCTTTTCAGTGGGAAGTTCCAGTTTTTCAGTCAGCACAGGGACGTTAAAACCACCAGACGTGTTGTATGAACATTTGCCTTTTGATATCAGTATATGGACTCTTTGCATGCTACCACCTTTGCAGACCCAGCTTCCACAGGTCAGCTGCGAGCTACAGTCAGGTGTCGCACTCAAAACCGGCCCTCCATAAACTGTCCCGTGATGTTTCTACCAAAGAAACGGTTCTCCAACAATCACGATTCATCCCACTTTGGTTCCAGTTCTTGGTGTTTTTGGTGGTAGCAGCATTTTTATACTTTGTGTTTACAAACATGGAGACACCGGCAGCAAACCCCTTCAGTAAACTGGAATGATTTTGTGGATCATACGTATTACCGTCAAGTTTTTATTTCTTAGAAGTGTAATGTGTGAATTTCTGGCTTCCTTCATGTAGGTAAGGAAAAAACTAGAGTATAAAAATTGGCTTGTTAAATCTTTTAATTGGTTTAATTTTTAGCCTGGACAAATGGGGCAGCAAGTGATTGAAAGCCAAGGCCTATGTGCTGCCCGTTATGTCTTCTACAGTGTTGATAAACTGAATGGAAGCTAGTAATTGTAAGCTGGTGAAGGAGGCAAATTTATTCCATGTAACTCTGATTAACTTTGTCAGCCTTGAGCTGTCAAAAGCCTGAGAAGAGCAAAGGTGTTTTTCCAAACTCCTCTGCTTGTCTGTCTGGCAGTATCCTGTTTACTTAGATCCAGTCTCATTACACTGGTGCTACAACTGCTTGTCTATTCTCTGTTTGGTTGTAGCCCTAGTGCTTCATTTTAAATGTGTTCTGTGAGAATGAGGGCTGGTCATTGTCCAAATGAGGGCTTTCCCTCATGGTTATCTTCTTCTGAACACTCAGGATAGGAACATGAAAAAGTTTTGAGAAAATCTGTCATAGAGGGGCTTGTAATTTTGCTGCAGTAGAAAAGAATTGAGCTCTGGTGTACTACATTTACAGAAGGCAAGCAAAGCTTAGTTTCATTCTAACGCACATTATCTGTGCCAAAGATGTACTACACATTGTAAACTGTTACAAGTTAAATCATTACAGTTCTGCAAGAGGTAGCTAGATTTGGGTGCAATAAAATCTTTAATCTTTGTGTAATTTGGGTTTCATGAAAGGGAAACTAAGGTTCTTATACAGTAACTGACATGTTCAGTATTTGATTAGCATTTTCTCATGTATACCGCATATTTTTATTTTTTTGTTTTGCTTTCATATGTAAAATTGGTTTGCTTCTAGCTGCTGGTTTTAATTGTATGAATTGATAAGCCTTTTCTACTATCAGAATGCACTGCTTTTTAAAAAAAAATAAACATCAAAATATCTCCAATTTTTTGTTCCAATAGATTTATGTTTGCCACATGTTTTGCCTCTGGTTTTACATGCAAGTTGCATGTGTGGATAATTATGGTTGTAGAGCAGTGTTTCCCAGTCCGGTCCTCGGGGACCCACAGTCAGTCCACATTTTTGCGCCTGCCCAGTGGACCGGGTTGGGAACACTATCATAGTCACCCATTAAATGCTGTTTCTTATGGAAAAATCTGTCCTTAAATGGCTGCATTCCATGTATCCTTAATGACTTCCCTGCTGGTAAATGTTCTGGGCAGAACCTCAGTGGAAGAGTTCTGGTCACCAGGCTCACCAAGACAGAGAGACCTCTGAAGCAAATGCTATTCATCAAAATCCAAGAGAAAATGTTATGACGTGCGGCGCCACGGCCGATGCATAATCATACATATAAATCACACACTTCCTTTACAGAAAAGTCATGTTCATTTGGGGCCCAAAGGATCACAATCAATAATCCGCATTAATAAACCAAATTATTACTTAGTGCAATTGTCTTAACAGGAAGCGTCAATAATAACCAGTGCGAAAAACATCGGTGACATGTTCATAATGAGATGTCAGAACCTTTTTTGAGCACATATGTCATTGTAAAAAGGACTAGTGCCACGTTGGGCTTCATCTAATACATGTAATGCTCTTTGGTAAAATGACAATTGCATTATAAATCAAAAGTTCCACCTTAAAAAATTGTCATCACTGATACTGCTGTCACGCCCACACGGGCAGACACCCCCAGCTGCAGCTCATTGCCCGTTACAAGGCTGGGGATAAGAGCAGTAATCAAACACCAGCCCGACGCGAAGTATTGCGCTCATGTTCCATAGCCTTACTAAGCACTCTCTTGTCCATAGTCTTACCCCGTTTACCTCGTATCCTCTCCTTACCTCTCTCTCTCTCCCGTTCCAGACCCTTCCCAGCACCTGACCCGTCTCCCCTGCCGTTCCCGTTCCCTTGTGTATTCCTGTCTCGTGTCTCCTCGTAGGACTGAATCCCCGGCTAACGACCTCCTTGCTTGTTTTTCCACTCTGCTACTCGCCTCTCTTCTGGTGCCCGTTTGGTTTTCTGGAATAAAGCGCTATCCGGCTTGCATTCCTGGGTCCTCGTCATTCTGCTCCGTCTACCGTGACAACTGCATGTATTCAGAATGTTTTCAGAGTGTCTAAAACTAACTGATTAGATGGATGTCTTGCGCCATTCTTTGATAATCACATCTGGCAGTGACTTGAAAATACATCAATCATTTTGGTTTTTTTTTCTTCAGAAGAGGCGAGGCTTATTGTATGACTTCCATAGTCATAGGTTCATTATTGTTGATGGAAATTTTATTGCCCTTCAAAGACTTTCCATCAGTCTCCATACAGCAAATTAAACACTGCACATTCATTTTTAATTAATAAAAGTTGTTAATCTACCAGTGGGCAGTAACTTGAATGCCAAGTTTGCCGAAAGCTAATGACCAAATGAAGCTTCATGAACCATTTGCTGTATTTTCTGACCCCACCAGATGGTGCTCTATGTTCAAAAAAGGGTCCAACACATGTCCCAATGGAAACAAAGACCACCATCTAGTGGGGTCAAAAAAATACAGGAATAGGTCAACCAAATTCTCTTCAGCTACCAGACCCACCCTTTAGAGCAGGTTGGACACTCAGCTAGGTGTCTCTCATCCCTATCAGCAAGTGAAGGACGTTTTCTTTGCCAAGTGCACAATACGTCAACAGCCAATGCTTCCTAGAGGAGTGCTGAACGGGTTTGAACAAAGGCACCTTTGCAAGAAGTACAAACAAGAAATTCTGAAAATTATTTATTAAATACTTAAAACAAGCAAAAGTACGTTTTTGCTGCCATCAAGTCAAACTAGCTCCGAGAGGCAAAAATAACGTAAATACTGAGGACAATTTTGATATTGTTAGTCAAAAACAAGGATCTACAAACGGAAGGTAGAGACCTTTTTTTGTTCTTCCCTCCGAAGCTATTAGGGGTTTATAATAATTCCCATTGTTGTAGAATGCAGTCTTTATATTAACACAAAAAGGGCTCCCAATGAAAATCTAAGACCAACCATATTTTCCTAAGATGAATTAACACATTATAAATGAGTGCCAAAAAGGAGAAATGGAAGATAGAGGGTTCCCAGCAACAGGAATAGGGTACAGCATTTACAGGGAAATTTAACATCCTGAAGGATGGAGTTGGGTGTCAAACTAGAGTTCTACATATTCACTGAAAGGCCTCATTACAGCAGCTCAGATCTGCAGAGCGGATTACTGGATGCCTGCAGTGTCCACAGAAGCACCCAAGGACTGCGTTTCATGATTCATCTGCAAAACAGTTACCCCAGTGGTTTGTGCCTTTTCAGAGTACGGCGAGCCGATCTGCTTTTTGAAACTTGTCAAAAAATGAGAAACATTTCAGTAAAGGAAGTGCTATGGAGGCAGACTGATGGATAGAGACACAGAGGAGCACAATAACGGACGGGAGAACAGAATCCCGCAAAGCAGAGACGAGGCAGCATGTGGGACTCAGAGGAAGTAGAGACGACAGAACATTTTGCATGGTCCACCCCTCACTGGCACAGCGACAGGTATTCCGAGTACCTCTGCTTCAGCTCTTCCAGCCTGGCAGCTGAGACACAGAGGGGCAGCGCACATAAGATGACCATGGCAAACGATGCATTTATCCAAAGTAACAGATTTTACCCACGCAGAGTACAGTGGACATAAGGATGAGAGAGCAAGGTGGGTGGGATTATACCCCAAAGTGTCACTCACTGCCTTGTTTAACCGACAGGAAGGGATTGATGGCTCATGATAAAAATTCACCCACCATGACCTCAAACACTCACTTTACCAAGGAGCACCTGTCTACTCGGACAAGAGCTCAGTGTCATGCCTCCTCCAGACTCACCCAAGGTGTGCTTGTGTCCATCTCCCCAGTAGCGCCGGACTGTCAGTGTCTGCTGCACTGTCTGAGTAGCAGCACCGCAGGTGTCTGACAGCTGGTGAACAGCCTGGAGCTCCTGAGGGAGACATTATCAGGCCAACATGCTGGTCATGGCTGCAGGGAGGCAGAGCACAGCTCCACATTCTTACTTCATTAGCGGATGCTTTCATCTTGGCGAACAGCGCACCTGGTTACAGGCAGAGAGGAGGCGGTGAACGTTCTGGAAGGCGTGCGTATCTGGGGAGAGAATGGGGGGGCTTCGATTGCAGTAGCTCCTGAAGTCCGTGTAGAAAGCTTGGCTGAAGGTAGACATCAGCTGAGACAAATCGGATATGGCGACACGCAGGGCGGTGGGAGAAAGGGGAGGAGAGGAGGCCACCTGCAGGAACTCACACTGGGAGGGGGAGGCGGGGGCAGGGGGAGAAGGACAAAAATACCACAATATGGTTTGGCTCTGCTCTACTAACAGCATTTTACTCAGTCTTTTTCTACACCACACTTCAGAAGAGAGTCAAGTCATGCTTTCTGATTTCTTCAGTTTCATCAATTTTAATATTTGACCTCTATTCTCAACAGTACTGTGTAAACAAAATACAACTGGAGGAATCACAGCAAGTTAAAAGGCACGCCCCTTGTCCCCAGCTGACAGCTCACAGGATAAACAGAATTAGACTGACAAGAAAAAGCACCAATCTTATGAGTTTATGAGTGATTAAGCCTCACCTCTTTCTGCAGGTCCTCCAGTAAGGACTGAGTGGAGTGTAGTAAGTCTACCACACCTCCAGGGTGGTCCTCACTCTTAGTCATTGACTGACCTTGGGATCTGATAAGACCACAACATTCAACCCAGCAGTCTATACTGACCAATGATAACATCAGTATCTTAAGGGTAATAATTGTGAGGTCCATTATTTAAATGAATTTGGTAATTAATGTAGCATCGCCTGACACACAGATGAAGGTGGGACTCACGCTTTGCACTGGGCTGTGCTACGGTGCAACAGCTCCCGGATATCAGCAGTCCATGGGCTGCAAGAGGGAGATAGGAGCTGGCCCAGTTGCTCCAGATGTGAAGGTGACAGCAACTCACTCAGGAATTCCTCATTCCTCACCACCAGCTCAGCCACACCCAACTCTGTCCTGAAAAATTCCCCTTATTTTATTCCCAGTTTGCATTTGCCAAAATCCTACTTCTAGGATGCCCCGATTTTCTGTGCCAGCAACCAGCAGCACTTACCTGGATGAAAATCCAGAGGCCATCCCTGCAGGCATGCTGGGGATCAGGGAGATGAGCTGATCGAGGAACAGCAGCTGGCAGAGGGGCGGGGCCTGACCCTGGAGGCGGGGCCATTAGCTTCCTAATTACCTTCCTTATTACATTGGTACTGTGCAGGTTTTGGGTGTGATGAATATATATTTGCCCCAGTTTTGAATCTGCTTTACAAGGCTGGCCTGCTCAGTGTTGCAGTGCAAGACAAGTGGAACAACATGTAGTTAAATTAGTGCTAAAAAAACTGTAGCATAAATACAGGTAATATCAGCCTTTGGTGCTCAGTCTGCTGGTAACCAAGAGATGCTAGGATACTATTAGAAAACTGGTTATGTAAAAGTATCACCTCCTATACTCTGAGGCATACATGTGCTCACCTTGATTAAGCTCAGGTCACCTTTGCACAACATCAGCTCCTGGACAAACTCCATGATTTCTGTGTGGAGGTAAAGGTGAGATGCATTATCCCAATGTGCCCTCAGCCCCCACTGAAGGACCAAATTATTTCAGAAAGAAAAGCACAAAATGTGCAACTATAAAATCACCAGTGTCACAAAAGGCCAGGCTAACTGCTTAAATCAGCGGTTAGCTACACTATTAAAAAGTATGTGTTTTAGATACGTACTTAAGTCATTCAGCCACAAACATCATAAATCAAATACATCTAAATTAAAATATTTCAGCAAATATCCATTTGTTATGAGAAATATGATGAAAGGACATGATACACACACACACCAAAATATTCAGACGACCAACATGCTAAAACAACCCTCTGAAGGGTGGATGTTACTCCACCCACAGAGCAGCAGGTTTAATAGGTGCAATGTACATCTAGATAAGATGATCTGTATGCTGGGGTGTGCAACTTACCAGCTACCAAGCACAGGCACTGGGCAGCACTCCTGGGGAGGGGGGACGGAACGGTAACACAGTGACGCTGCTACTTTAAGGCTGATTTAAGGTTCCATTGGTAGTCGTTTACCCCACGCCATAACCTGATGCCTGTAGCTACATTTCAGGGGAGGTGCACGTCAGGCTACGGCGTAGGCTATAGTATAGGCTACGGCGTAGGCTATGGTATAGGCTATGGCGTACTGACAGCACAGATTCTACACAGAAGTGTAAATCAGCCTTTAGGGTGAATGAAAAAATGGTTTGCTGTCATGATTATTCTTTGCTGGTTACTTGCAAGGCCACATTTCTTTGAATGTATGGCATGAGTGTAGGGATCCTGTTGCTTTGAAAGAGAATCTACTTTTATTTATCTTTCATTAATTTGAATAATATGGCGATAGACAGATATAATTACTGCTACTGGTCATTGTAACACAGCATTTTGGGGCTTGTGTGCTCCATTAAAAGAGGCCAAATCAATAACAAGACCCTCAAAAAAATCATCTAATGTTCAGAACAAACCAAAGTGTATCCTTGGGTAGTAATAATTTTAATTGATCTATTAAAAGTTAATATATGGGTGATATTCACCTTGATCGATGGCATCTGTCTCTGTTGATCTCAGCACAGAGAGCTTTTTGTTGAAGGATGGACAAACACTTCAAACAAAAAAAATTAAGGATACATGAACTCACATCAGAATATGCCAAATAGACCTTGTTAATATCTACCAGAGTATTTCCCACTCCGGTCTTTGGGGACCCACAGACAGTCCACGTTTTTGTTCCCTCCAAAACATGTGTACTGCCCTTCCAAACTCCCTGGCAGACCAAAAACATGGATGGACTGTGGGTCCCCGAGGACCGGATTGGGAAACACCGATCTACCAATAGTGTGGATCAAATAAGTTGTTGGTGCTGCCGCGAGTCGTGTCAAACAAAAGTGAGGACGTGGTTGTTACGCATGCGCACTACACACGGCTCATCCCTACATAATACAACAAACATCCCTCCAGGGTGTCCCGCACCTTGTGGCACAGGCTTACTGTGACGCAAAATGGATGCGTTGTAGATAATAATGGGAAATTTAATATCTGATAAAATACTCAAACCATGAAGCGTTTCACTCAACAGGTCTTTCATCTGGTCAGCATCAGACTGTGTGGAGCATGTTATGCGGCTGGCGGCATGTTGCGCCACATCATACCTGACACAGATCCACTTGAGGATATCGGAGCGATGTAAGGAAGGCAGGCAGAGCAGGTCTCTCATGCTCTCGTCTTCCCGCAAATACAACCCGTCAACAAGGGGACAGCCGAGGCTCTGAAGTTCAGCAACGACGACCGTCGGCATTACATTCACGGACACAGCCGTCCATAGCTCGTCTATAGCTGCTAAAACCAGCGGTCTGGCGAAGGGACCCATCGCTCGGGACGTGTTACACATGCACACAATTTAAAAACATAATACTTGGTTTGACATTAACAAAGTAGTTCACCGGCTTTAAGTCGGTTACAGGGGATGCATAATAAGATTTGCGAGGTCGAAATTTCAGCTTGGGCGGCTTCATAATCAAAACATAGAGGGGAAGGAGAAGGTGGCGTTTGAAGGTACTTCAGTACGGTGTAGTTAAGGTTAGGGGACCTGTATATGGGCCGTTTAGAAGCTGGGGCACATGGCTCCCGTCTAACTCACACCAAGGGGAATGCAATGCGTAACTAAATCCGATAAATAACTTATCACGGCGTTAATATCAAAGGAGTTTGTATCCTAAACAAATCGATACAAGCGATGCCGACAGTTTCAGGAAAGTGGCTAATAAGAGCTTATTACTGCATTTAAGAAGGTACATAAGACGTATACCAAACAAAATCGCAAAACAAAGTACCTGAAGACGGTCGTAGATCTCCCGGGAAAGCTGTTTCTCTTTCAAAGTACCCGCCATGTTTGAGCTGCAGGGCCGATCCCACACCCATACTGACATCTACAGCTTGGGAGGTGGAAGGTTCCTCTCGGCCCCCTAGAGACTCCGCATGTTGAGCTCCGCTGCGTCTAACCCCCCCGAGTGATCATAAACTTTATGAAGGCGTCGTTGCTACTATCAGGGTTGCCAACTGGGGTGAGCTGGCTGGCATGAGATTTTTAATGCGAGACAAATATGCACACATATTTACATGTACGTAACTATTTTATTACCTTGTAAATAGTCTGTAAGATTTCTTGCGTGACCGTGAGTCTGAAAGCGTGACTGTCATGCCAAATGCGTGATAGTTGGGAATCCCGTACTGTGCAGTGTCCTTTCCTCTCATCTCTAATATATCTTAATATATTTGGAAGATGTTAAATTCTTACAGATAGAAATGGCATCAGTTAGTTTTTCATTTTATAATCATAAACAAATGGACATCAAAGTTAATTTTAATTTGTTTAATCTTTTTAGTATGATTTGATATTGCCAGTTTGCCATGCTGCTGAGTAATAGACACTAAAATGTATTTTTTAAATAACATTTTCAAGCTACCAACTCTCAGGGTTGCCAACTCTCACGCATCTGGCGTGACACTCACACTTTCAGACTTTAATTCGAGCTCATGCAAGGAATTTTACGGTAAATCTATATTATTCCATTATGAACCTAAAATTAGCTGCACCAAAAGCGTTGGGTAGTTTGCAAGCCCTAGAGACTTCTTACAAGGTAATAAAACTGTTACATACATGTAAATGCCTGTGCATGAGTGCTCAGATTTGTTTCAAATTGAAAATCTCACTCCAGCCTGCTGACCAAAGTTGACAACCCCGAAGTCATTTTTTTCCATTCCCCAATTAACATGCTTCAAGTAAAGCGTTTTATCTTAAGGTTGTTCTTTAGTAGGTTATAAATTTAGTTTTTTTCCCCCTACATCCTCAATGACACTTTCCATCCTGTTAGTCTGCTCTAACATTCATTCAGATAACAATAGCCAGTGCCTTTTTAAGTCATCCATCAGGAAATTACATCATTTAGGAGGGAAAAACAACAGCCCAGCAACTCAATGGCCATTAAGTATCACCAATGTGTTTTATGAATTTAATAAAGTTTCATCAATTCAATTAGATAATCTAACTATACAAATTCTGCCCTTTTAGGTAAAAATCATAGAAATTAATAATTCAATATCCATCCATCCATCCATTTTCCAAACCGCTGTTCCTACTGGGTCGCGGGGGGTCTGGAGCCTATCCCGGAGGCAATGG
>JAODJX010000129.1:23993903-24010913 GCA_026776945.1 Isichthys henryi | reverse complement strand
TTTCCCCATCCTACCCCTAAGCCACATCATAGTACCATTTCCCTGTCCTACCCCTAAACCATATCATAGTACCATTTTCCTGCCCTACCCCTAAGCCACATCATAGTACCATTTCCCCTCCTACCCCTAAGCCACATCATAGTACCATTTCCCCATCCTACCCCTAAGCCACATCATAGTACCATTTCCCCATCCTACCCCTGTGCCACACTATAGTACCATTTCCACTATCCCATCTTCACATCTCTTCTCTTAATTATTTATTCACATCTGCAGTGTCCTCCCTGAGCAGAGCAATCCAACAGGAACCACCCACACGCTCAGAGTCATGGGAGGAGGTGGCACCCAGACACAGCGCTCTCAGCTTGCCGTGTTCTGCTCCTCAAACATAACTACAGTCTGCATACTATTTTGCGTGAGGATGCACTTGTGTCCTTGGTGATCCTTCTGCTTACTCAAAATGATTATACTGCATATTTTTGTTTGCCTTTCACATTTTCTACATCAATCCAAAATGGAAGTGCAGACCTCATGCAAGGTTTTAGATTGTTCGACTAGAACTGTCAGACGCATGTCTATTGTGATCTGACTGAAGGCTTCTATCGGCACTGTTTTGTTTTGAACTACATTTTCCAGCCATAAAATATGAAAGTGGTGTTATAAAAACTGGCTTGCATTTCAGTTGATGCCAATCCTAAATCAGGAAAACAGTACTTGTGGCTAGTTTATCCTAGTCTGAAGAGAAATATATATGATCTCACACTGCAGTGGCAGTATATATAATGAGTTATATGCAAGGTGAGAGTTTTTAAAATGTAGAAAAAAATGTTAAAACGGCTAAAATGCTTAAAACGCCGATAAGTTTTACCTTTTTTTTCCTTTTTCTCCTCCTCCACCTCTCCAGCCCCCAGAAGCGTGAAGATGATACCAGTCTGGGAGTTGATCCCCACTGCAGTGACGAGCATCCTCCCGGACCCCTCCATGACGTGGGTGCCTGCAAACCAACACATCAATACCACAGAGTCACAGAGTCACCAAGCCAGGGACACAAAACCGTGTCAGAGTCTCCAAGCTGCAGAGAGATTTATACAACGTTAGAGAAAGAGTCATGCAGTGCCACATGCAACCATACAGTCAGTCACAGATTCAAATGCAATCATGGAGTCACAGAGTTGCCATAACACATTCATAGACACGCAAAGTTACAGAGTGACTTCATACAGAGTCACATCAAATTCTGTTCATGGTGTGAGATCACATATCACATAGATCACACAGAGTGATACCACACTGGATCAGCAATGCAACCAATATGCATCAGATGAATCAAGTCACTAGCATCTTCATTGAACTGTCTTTGGTTTCATCTCAGTAAATGAGGAGAGAAAAGCTATGCTTAAGAAAGCTGATTAAGGCCTGCCCTTAGAAATTTCAGAATTTTAGCTGTGACTTTGGGTGAGGAACTCTTCTGTGAAATTAGTTATTTTAGATGTTTTAGATTAGCAATGCATCAGGGCAGTTATGTACAAAATTTTGTGGCACGCATAAATTCACAGTTTTGAATCATTTATATGCATCATTCAGAGTTGGATGCTGATGTTCAGAGGTGTTTCTAACCCTTATGGGTTTTCTGTCAGGTCTTCTGTACCTACTGACTGTACTTGTCTGATTTTTTTCTTTTCGACTGTCTTCAGGGTTAACTTTGTGTTAGCAATTTAAATATATTATTCTGTTATACAAGGGTAAAGGGTCACTTATTCTTTTTTATTTATTTTTTTAACGGCTATGCAGTTTTTTTATAACGAATGCAGTTGCTAAGCAACAACGGAAATGATACCTTCAGAGTATGAAAAGTTCTGCCTACTCCTAACGTCGAAAGCCATGTGTTAAAATGCATTTGTCAAAATAGTATTCTCTATAATTCAAAAGAACGTGAGATACACTGATGCCTTTGTATTGTTACATGTGAAGTCCATCTCAAACACAGCAATGGCGACCAGCAGCCTTGGAAACCTGTAGTCGAGATACTGCATGATGCTGTGAGCACAGTGTCTTACTGACTCAGCTAATGTCTCCCATTCTTTCGCTCATGAAGGCCTGTCCTGATCCTCAGGAGAAAGGTGTGAGATAGACCCATTGCACACACATCCCAAACTATCCTTCTACTTCAAATCCTCTGAAGCACTATCGACCTGCTTGCAGAGTCGCACATGCCGGACAATTAGCAAAGTGCTCGTGTACAGCCTTCTAGAGCAGGGCTTCTCAACCTTCTTTGTACCACGACCCAATTTTTACCATGGCAGCTCAGTTACAAGCTTATATAAGTATAGCTCTAAATTAACGCTATGAACAAGCACACAGTGCACTCTGCAATTTACACCAATCAATGCCTATCGCACAAATCTGATAGGATGTGCCAGTCAATTTTTAATTAATCATCTGTGGTTTGACTTCTTGGATTGGTTAAGTGTTTGTTAGGTTTGCGTTAAGCACTTGCAAACCCAAGACCCCTTTATATAGGTTAATTCTAGATCTGAGGCTGGGAAATCTGATCGTAGATCAGCGTAGGAACTTGCTGGTTTTAAAATGCTTATATTTCCATCTCTGGCGACGCCTTCAGAATTTGAAGGAACATTTAAGGTTTCGATTTTGGTACAAGAGTGGAATGCCTGTACTGTAAATACATATGGGGTCCTTGCATCGCCAGGGTTTCAAAATGTAGCAAATGAGGCCTCCATAGTGGTAAATATAGATGCCCCATAATGTCACTTCAAAAACCACAAGAGACACAGAAAATACTCACCAGATAAAAGCATGGGGTCCTTGTCGGCAGACTTACGGACATGATCCGACTCCCCGGTGAGGGAGCTCTCGTCAATCTTTAGATCATTGCCCTGAATAAGAATCCCATCAGCCGGCAGCAGGTCACCTGAAAATGAGAGAGGTAACGTGAACAATCCCTAAACTGACCTCTCCGTTTAGCTGGTGGACAGAGCAGTTAAGCTGGGTGTTTACCGCTCTTCACCCAGGGCCATAGGTGCATTGGTCCCAGATCTGCCCCTTCCCTTCTCACTCACTGATTCAAAAACATATCATTGGCTAATATGCCCCATCTGTATGAATTATGGCCCACCCACCTTAAAGAGTCCTATAATCGACCGCCTTCGCCTCTCTATATCATTTACTCCTCATGTGTAGACCTACCATATTTGACCTGTGCTATGTCTCCCACCACCATCTCGGCTACTGGGATCTGGATGACATTGCCGCCGCGGACCACAGCGAAACGCTGTTCCTGTTCGATTCGGCTCTGCAGGCCCCGGAACTGCTTCTCTTTGCTCCAGTCGTTGAAGGCCGTGACCAGCACCACACAGATGACAGACAGCAGGATGGCCGCTCCCTCGATCCAGCCCGCTTCCGCCTCTCCCTCATCTTCTGCGCTCCCAGAGACATTCCCACAGGCTGGGTGGGGGGGGAAGCAGTTTCAAACAGATGTGGAGAAAGCCGAATATTACACAGAGGTAGCAGATGGGTCCACAACAAAAGGAGTCGCATTGCGCATCAATACATTAACAATTTTGCTTGCTAATAAACATGAATGTTCAAATATTGGTCCTACGTGCAACCATGAACATGACTGATTTTCTCTATATTGCCTTCATAGTCTCACACAGACTGTCTTTCACTCCCATGTGCCTCAAACCTCCTCCACTTGTGCAGCCCTCATCTCTCCACTTACCTTCGCTCTCGTCCCCAGGCGGCTGGTAGAAGGACAGGCCGAGGGAGATGATGGCGGCGATCTCGAGTATGATGAGCGTTACATCCTGCAGCGCCTCCCATACCAACTGAAGGAAGGTCTTTGGCTTCTTCGGGGGGATGAAGTTCATGCCGAAAGTCTGTTTCCGCTTCTCTAAGTCGGCCGGGTTGCCCGACAGACCTGAAACCACATCACCGGTGATTAAGCTGCAATGCAGACGACGTGAGAACAAAGAGGGCACCTCCACTGCACTTGTCTCTGTGCCACCCTTGAAGGGGCTAGAGGTGCCAACCTTGAGAAGCCATAGAGTCACAGCGTCATGGTGGATGGATGGACATCAGGAGAGTATTCATGACCGGGGAGAGGCACAGATTGTCCAATGCTCACTACGTGTTGCGGTACATTGATTCGGTGACTTATTCATTCGACACAGGTGTGTTCACCTCGCTGGACGTTCACAGATCGGGCCCGATATTAAACGCCCTGTTTTGTGTGAGCCGTGACCAACGGCACCAGAGTAGCACGGCTCTGTGAAGGGGTTCAGGGGTTCAGGGCCTGGGTCGGGCGCAGTACAGATGGCCTAGCCAGTGGGTGGCTGCCTCTCTGCAGGACCGTCACACAGTCCTCACGGATCCCCCCACCAAATGTCACCTGCTCCTGTCCCTCTGTCCCCAAGCTCCACCCCCTTCCTCTCTACCCCCCCCCCTCCCACTTGCTTTTTCTCTCTGTATTTATGGTTCTTCTGCATTTTCACCGTGCTCTCTGGACACTATCGCATTTCAATGGATTTCGCTTTGTTCTCCATCTGTTATTCATATCAATGTGGTCCTGAAGCTCAACCACCACATCAGTGTTTTTGAAGGACCCCTCAAAGGCTCATGTTGGGCCTTGCAGTTCCACCACAGAGCCTCAAAAAACAATAAGACATATCATTACTGTCAATTTAAATAATCATTTACCTCTTGCCCCTGTTATTCTTACTGAGTTTTTTTTTAACCTACACAAAGAGTCTTCGATTTATAAAGTTCACAAAATTTTAGGCTTCTGGGTAGTTAATTGCTGCTGAATTATAAAACTGGACATCATATTGCAAAAATCAGAGGACAGGTGAAAGATGACAGGTGTCCCTCAAAGGCATAAGAGGTTTGCCCATCAGTCGAGATTTGTTACTACTGGAGTGACCAGCCATGCCGATTACAGCCGGGTGACCTGCTTACTGTAAATCAGCAGTGCAGGGGCGCTAAGTCCAGTTTCACATAATGTATTTATTTAGCGAAGGCTATTGCTGTCCTTATCTTTGTTTCATATTTCTGCTCTTCCGTAATCCTCTGGTTTATTGTAATATTTTTGGTCTGCAGTCTTAAAGGGCGAGAGAGGAAAACAGGAACAGGCAAAAAATGATCAATAGATCAAAGCGTTTCAAAAAGACAGAAAGATAAAGAAAGCATGTCAAAGAATATGAAGATGGACGAATGTGTGGCTTTTTCTCCTCTCCCTCTGTGCCCTTCACCCAGCCACAAATGATGTCATTGCACATAGGCTGCCCACATTTTTTTAATTCCATTTCCCTGCAGTGATGGAAGGGCTCTCTCAGTGTGATTCCCGTGTGTGTGTGTGTGTGTTTACACCGGAAGCGTAAGATGTGCTTGGCCTCACAGACCACAGAGGCATGGTGGGCACGAACGTTGTGCCCGGAAAGATTTGGCGCAGGTGCACTCAGGGAAACCGCCGAGCCATTCGGCTAGCGAGAGCGTCCGGACAGAGCAGCCGTTGCTGTGACAGACGCCATGTGCTTCCTGCTCCTCACACTTTTTTTGACCCATTTTTTTCCAGCAGTATGGCACCATAAAACCTCTCTTACCTGGATCACACACAAAAGCCTGTTACGGCGAGCAAACTGAAATAGACTGAAACAGCTGAATGGTTTAAATGTTTTTATTACGCATGTTTTTCGGGGTTTTAAAATTGGGAGTACGACCGATGCTAATTTAGATGCTGGAAAAGAGGCGGCGTGTGTGTGTTTGTGCTTACGATGCGCATGTCCTCTAGGGCAGTGCTATCTCACCCGAGTATCGAGGGTTAACTGGAATTCTGCTGACTGATCACAACCGCAGGGACCGGCGGAGACACCGTCTCCTCCTCAGGTATAGAACACCATCCTCCTCTCTGCCTTCCTAACTCGGATTCTCCCATTGGTGCGTCTTTTACAATGCTTCAAGCTTCTGTCTCTCTCGCTCACGCGCTCCCTCTCTCTCTCCCTCCCCCCCCCCTCTCTCCTTCTCTCTCCCTCCACCTCTCCCCCTCTCCATCACCCTCCCTTGGTTCTGCAGTGTTGGTTTCACCAGCTGCCTGGAACCTGGGTCCAAATAGAGGCTTGTGTTACAGGTTTCGGGACGGGAGACGCTGGTGTTCCGAGATCGGATCGCCCGAGAAGCCTCCCCTCTCTCCTTCTTTTCATGCTACTAAATCCTCCCTTTCTTATCTGCATGTTGCCGCCAGTCCTGCGAGGTGGAATAGCTGCTGTTTGACCCTGCGATTGAGCCACAGCACCAAGGCAGACAGCACTGTGTAAGAATGAGACATCGATGACATAGTCTCACTATTACTTGGATAATTACAAGATCTATGCTCACGATGCGTCTTAGAATTATATTCTTTTAAGATTTCCACCAATATGCTTTATTTTGCATGCTAATAATGACTTTTATCTGGATTAAAATCTATTACATTTATTGCCTTAAAGATATAGTAAAATATGATTGAAAAACATTATTCATTCTGTATTTTTGAAATGTAACACTGTAACGAGGGCTGACTTGATGTTTACAGTCCAGGAGACAGATAGGGGGTGTAAAAGTGTCCTCTATACACCCACCAGACCACTCATAGGTCTGTAGCCTAGCAACATAACTGGAAAGCTTGTATGGAGAGTGGGAAGTTGGCAGACTGAAAGAGAGAAGGGGAACAGGGGATGACAGAAAGACTGAAAACTGATCACGGTAAATACATGTCCGCCTAACGCTGGTCCTGCACTTTACAGGAGTCTCATCCTGCTGCAGAGCCGTTGACAATGGATAAAGGTTAAATTCAAGCACGTCCGAAACTGAATAAATTAACGGAAAGGAAAAACAGAGGATGTGCGAGATATTTCTGCCACACATCTTATTTTAGGATTTGTAATCTGAGAGATTTTTTAAATAAAATGAGCAAAGATAGCAATAGTGTAACATTAGAAGAGCATTTTTGAAATGAGACAGTCGTAGGCCACGACTCAGTCCTGCAGATATCAATCAGGGGAAGCCAGATAGATCCATTTAACAAATGAATATTCCGACCAATCTGCCTGCATATCAGGTCCATCCTCGAGGTGTAAATCCGCTGCATGTAGAGGGATGCAGAGAAGCCGGTTGTCTGCCCTCCTGCTCTGATAAAGCTCCTTCTAATGAAAGCAGTTCAGAGGAGGAAGGCAAATGAAGGACAGCGGAGGGCTGAAAAACGGAAGGATGAAATGGAATGGAGGGACGAGAGAAAAGACATGTAATAGGGGATGATGCCGAGAGGCATGTCCGGATGTGGGAGTGCATGTGTATCTGTGTGTGCCAATCAGCTGGAGGGGGCTGATCTTAGAAGTGACAGCAATCGGCAAGTGGAAGGAGACAGGAAGACAAGGGGGGGGGGGGATTAAAATCATAGTGACACAGTACAGCAGACAGCAAAGGGTAGGTTAGGCAGACAGGCAGGGCTGGGAGGAGGTGCTGGCCAAAGGGGTTAGAATACAAAACAGAACAGCATTTTAATAATCCAGCCCCCTTTCCGCCCGGACATCAAGACAGTCGGGGGGGGGGATTCCCTGTTTAATCTCAACCCATTTAATCTGCGTCCATGAACAAAGGTTTAAAAAATGGGCAGACGGACCATGAGGAATCTGATGGCAGATAATGGGGAAAACATAGTAAAAGACATGCAGGCAGAAACCACCATTAACTCAAAACAGCACGAGAAGGCAAAGAACACATTAGTGTCAAATTAAAATGGTTATTAAAACACATGTTCGTACACAGACCATGCTTTTAGGCAGGTTTATAAAATCCTGCAGTCCTGCAGTCAGCCTGCTGTGATAAAGACACTATGAGATGCAGGCTGGTTCTGGCATAAATACATGGCCTTTCTGGTCCTCCTACTGGTGGCTCATGGTCTCACGTGGCCTCATGTAAAGGCATTTTTTAGTAAACGGCCAAAGAGATAACAGTAGCCCAGCTTCACCTGTCTGTAAAGACAAGAGAAACTGCAATCAAAGACATTTGAGAAAAGAGGGAACTGGAAGCTTCCTCACCGTCGCTGGTTGATGACTTCAGCCGTTGACAGAGTCCATCCGTGTCGTCGTAGCTCTCCTGGATCTTCTGCAGGGCCTCACCTCCCCTGAGCTCCATCAGGTTCCGCAGCTCCTCCAGGGTGACCCCGAAATCCCCTGAATGGTTGACCTCTGAGCCACTGCTGGCCCCAGTGCCCCTCTGGCTCTTGGGGTAAAATTCTACCGTGCTGTTGGCGAGGTCTCCCATGGTTGCTTTGTAGAGACACAGCTATGAAGACTGTTCTGACTTGGGGATGGTCCTGCACTTGCTCTTTATGACCACAATGTCTGTTATTTCTCTTTCGGTCTTTCTTTTAGGGGGAAGGGGGGTTGTCCTCTCTTAACGTTGAGATGTATTTTTCACCCCCACTCCTCTCCCTCCTTTATTTCCAGACGTCCTGTTTCTCCATACAAGAAGAGGGAGAATGGAAAGAGAGCCCCTCCCTTTTCGGAGCAGCCTAGCTTTAATTCTTCAGGTGACCCCCCCCCGCCTACTTTTCAGTTCGCCTTTTTTCGTCCCCCTCCCCCCGAGGGTCAACAGACAACTGGATCTGGGCGTCCCCAATCCATTGAGAACTGGAGTGAGAGGTTGAGAAGATCACGGAGGAAAAGATACCCGATTGTCAGAATTTTGGAGACAGACACAGTAAAGGTATATGGGAGAGGGTGCTCAGAGGTCAAATGTCAGAGGTCAGAGCTGTGGGTGTCGCTGGGATCCTGCACAAGGAGGACATACAAGAAGGGTTGTTGTAACTGGTGTCAAGATGACATTAGAAATTCATTTGCTGTTGCATCCATTTCCCCAGTTTCCAAGCCTGTAGACACGGGCCATGGAGATATATTTGGAATTCAAGTACATACTTATCTACTACAGGTTCCAAGAATTCGTATTTTGTATATGAATATCATTTTACTTAAAGTAGGTATGTATAATACATTATAGATACATTCATAATGCATTATATAATGCATTCTTAAAATATTATAAACATGGCTACAACTATTTATAAAAAGGCACAACACATTATAGTCATGTTCACTTAATGCACTTGAATGCTCTATGAAGCTCTCATGTATAATGCAATGGCTTATACTGACCATTATAATGCATTATGAAGGTATCTACAGTGCACTATAAATACCTTCAGAATGCATTATAAGGGGTTATGCTGACTATTATAACGCATTATGAAGGTATCTATAGTGCACTATAAATACCTTCAGACTGCATTATAATGGCTTATAATAACCATTATAATGCATTATGAAGGTATCTATAATGAATTATGTTAACTGCCTGATGTAAAGTGTTACCTATATTTCCATGCTCCGCTAACAAAAGTCCTATCAACACTTGGTCCTACATCATATACTTCCAAGCAGGGACCTTTGACAATGTAAGGCACTGACTTGCTCTACGTGCCTATATTACATCATTGGTGCTTGTTTTCAAGGAATGGTTGATGTAGTACATCAGGTCATATGTTCCTTCCTCCTCCTTCCCTCAGTCAGCAAGCATTTTCTGGTGGGTCCTCCACTATGTGAAAAAAGTCTCATGGCAGAGTTTCTTTCTGTGTGGTTCTTTGATGGTACAAAGAGCTACCCAACTGCATCCGGTCCGCAAAGTCCTTCACCACTTTCAAAAACCGACCTATACTGGGAATACTTCAGCTAACCGCATGCTAACACTGACCCGCCCCTGGTCAGTCTTCGTCGACTGTCCTGTAAAAATGACTTCACTTAGTCCAAATAAATTCTCTCTTCATGTATGTTCCTACTAGATTCCCTAGATAATATTCACCTGTATAGCTTTTCTGATGGTAGCTTCAAAGCACCGGTTACTGATAACTGAATGGAAACTTAGACTAGCAGCAATTGAACCTTTGACAGCTATGTTTGTCACATATTATCTGAGTCACTCACGTCTGCTAAATAAATAAATGTAAAATGCAAACATAATGACTATGCAGTGATAAATTGTAGAAGCACATGTGCAGATACGCATAGGAAGACACACTTTCATCCACACCCTTGAAGGCTGCACATGCATGCACACACATGCGTGTTTGCACACGTGATTCACGTGGTTATCGAGGCCCAGCCGGCAGTCTGTTTTAGGACAGTAGCCAAAAACAAACAAAAAGTGACAAACAGGTGAAAACAGACCTGCAAAAACACCTGGTGTTTCAATGATACTAGTACAAAGACACAGTGTACAAACCAGCACAGAGATTATTAGTGGCGCTGAGAGAGCAGAGGGTGCAGATCCCACAGTGACTGGGACCACGGTGTGACATCAGTCACTACTGTGGATAACCCAGCAGAAACCAACAAAGAAGAAACAGTGGGAAAATGGGCAGAACCAGTCTGGTGACTGACAGCAAACAGACATTCTACACACTTACCGACTTCTACAATTTAAGTAAGTGCAGGTTGTTTGTGTTTTCTACGATATGGCAATTTCACACAATTCCCAGCATGCATTTCACAATCATCTAGATCTTTTTTTTTTAATTTTCGCGGTTCTCAGGATTCATGGGAAATTGAGGATAACGACATTGGGGTGGGGACCATCTCATCCATTTAAATATCACATCACATTAAATATGGGCGACTTAGGTGAAGATAAGGAAATGCTTCCGGTTCTCCACTCAAGATTCATTTCCTCCAGAGTGAAAACTGAAAGAATGTGTTTTTTAAAAATGGTCTGGCAGAATTTAATGGTTATAAACAAAGTAAGAAAATGTATTCTAGAAAGTAGCTTCCTGTACAATGACAGCTGTGATTGCAGCTCCAATACATTAAATACAGATGTGGAAGTAAGTACAGATCTACACTCCAGTTAATTATACTGCACCTCTGGGTATTATCCTGTATTCAGTCATTATCTCTCTTTTCCTCTCACTCACTCCTTCCATCTGTACTCCCCTGCCATCTTTTCATCCTATAAATGCCCTTTTGCTCTTTTGGAGGTACCCTTCTGTGAATGGTTTGACAGTTTCATTGGCTTTGTTCTGCTTCTCTGCGTTACCCCTTGATTCAGGTCTGTCCCCATTAAAACCAAAACAAGGACATAAGCTTATATGAAAGAAGCCTGTAACCCCAGCTACTGTCAGCTGTACTCTACAATTCTCAGCACCGCTGCCTTTTGATGTTTTGACATTTGATTTTAAATTTAAACATTCACACCGAACCCTTTGATACGTCCCGGTGACGTAATTGTTGCGTTGTCCCGTCGTGGTGTCAGAGAGAAACGATGAACTCATTCACTGCCATGGTGCTAAAAGACGCTGAGAAAGTATCGGGATGCTGCTTACAGTCATTTAACTGACAAACACAGCGAGATGAAAATGGTATTTTCCATCCAAATACCATGCGATGGCTGTAGATGATTCCCTCACATCATCCGCGGTGTCTCGCAAAAATTGAGAGTTTAACAATCGGTAATTTGATATTTGCAAGCAGAAAAAAACTGGCATTTATTAATGAACATTCTGCACGTGCTTGCATAAAATTGTGTTTTAAGGTGCATAATTTCTTGTTATTTTTTATGCAGTTCGAACACAGTATACTGTGAATTATGTATAAATATAAAAATATGAGTCACGGAAAAAGACGGATTTTCAATGGTCTCTTTGTGCTACTGCGTTACTGTTAAATGCAAGCGGAGCGGCTGGCAGGCAGCTGTACTCGCCAACACATCGCAACTTCCCTAACAACCTCTCATCAACGGTAGCGGCACGCAGGGCAGATCGCTGACCAGAGTGAGAAAATATCAGCTGCGCGTGCTCGTGGCTTTGTGTGTGGGTAACTAGTTAATTAAATGCAACCTTATCTGCTCAAAGCCCAGTGGTACCACATCTATTCTAAGCTTAGATGGTACCCTGGACTGGACCATCCTACATGGGTGTACAACCAAGCCACATGGTTCCACGTCTCAGCTAAGTTGAGGAACAGAGCTGATTGGATCAAAACAAATTGATGTAGATTAATCTCGATTGGCCTCTATTTTCTCAGCCAGTGTGAAGCCTCTTCTGTCTGATGACTGTTAAAGCTCCTGCCATTTCCTGAAGGTGCACGTGCACCCTTTCCTGCGCTGGGTTTTTTTGGCTTGAATCTTCCACAGCCCAGCATCCACAGCGCCTCCAGCAACCACCAGACTGAAGCACTGGTGTCAAAGTAGAGGGACTACAGAACATATGTAATGGCAGGAGGAATCTTCCATATAACGTCGGGTAAAATGGTAAAGAAGATGAAATGCATTCAACGCTTGGACCGACATGGTGGAGCATGACATGGTCGACCACGTCACCTTTTGAAAACAGTTTGGGAGAGAGCACCAGTTAAATGTGAGGACTCTGATGTCCCTGGGACCAATGTGCGGGTCACTGTAGAAGGACCTGGCTGATGTGCTTAAGGGACACTTGCTAATAGGTCTACCTGTGGTCTAACACTGAAAACATCACTGAGCTGAAGAACAGCGCAAAGCCCTTCAGTGCGGCAGGTGGATACTTATCAGGGATAATTGCCTTGTTTACCTCGCGCACGTCCACAAAGAAGCAAAATGCCTCCCCACAGATTTTCACTGAATTGGAAATCCATGGGGAGGCATCGACTGGAACAATGAGAACCGCTTCCTGAAAGCACTGCACCTCTGACACGGCACAACTATGGCAAATGGGGTCACGGGTGGGGGGGGGAGAGGGGTGCCAACCGGCATTGGCTCCGGTGAAGGATCATAAACAGTAGGTCACTGTAATGTCAGAGCACTTGTGTTCGGGGAATGTTGGGGCTTATCGCAGTCGCCGTCATTGCAAGGTAACAAGCTCTTACTCGCGGTACTCTCTGTTTCTGACAGAAGGCATCGCCTGACCCGAACACAGGAAATGGATCCAAGTCAACCGATCGTTTCATATCGTGATTTATGAAAACTAGCACCAGCCAACCAGTCCTCACAGAAATCGCATAGAGGGATTCATTCAACATCCTTCATGTTAGTGGAACAGACAGCGAAAGAGAGCTGGTGATAGAACAGGATAGAGGGACCCCTGTAGGCAATAGCAGGTATGAAAATTCAGATAGCACTCAATAAGAAGAGAAGGGGTTGGGGGCAGCAAGCTGTACCACCAATATATATTTCACAAATTGTCACTTGTAATGCTCCACCCACCTCCGGTGCACCTCTGTGTGATGTCACCTTGCTATCCTCATAGGAAATGAGTAGACAATTAGGTAACCAGACTAACACAACATCGCTTGCTTGCATATTTGCAGTTATAGGTTATGCAGGTGTTGTTTTTAAAAACCTTACTGTCCCTCTTCAAAAATGATTTGCAAATAGAGTTTCTTGGGGGGAGGGGGGGGGTTGCAAACACTTTCAGCCCCCCATTTATCCTGGGTAGGGCACATTGTTCAAGGCTGAACACATTCCTAAAAGCAGAATGCTTTTCAAGTCAAAGGAAGCCCAGCAGAGATCAATTTGTAAACAGTGAATGTGACCTTCACGGCCCTCCAGCTCATCCTGCAGCTGTCCTGTATGCTGGTACAGGTGCACCGTAAGGCCGCTGTTCACACACGCTCCGATGGGTGCTTTGGCTTTAAACATTCCCCTGGTCAAACATTAACAAACATTTACTCGACGCTTACTCCCCACGTAACCAGCAGAGTACACTTCACATGTCCTGAGCCGCTCTCCTCTACACAAGCACAGCGCCATGCTGTGCGTACAAGCAATAACAGACAATGGGGACCTTCTTTATTTTCAGCCGCCTATGAATAGCGCCAATTCGTGAAGTCAGTCAAGCTAACTTATGTGAGAATTCGCTGTTGTGTTACTTACCATACAGCACTACTGCGCTAATGTTCTGTGAGCAGTCATATGAGACCGAATCCATTCAGGGCTGCAGCATTCCATGTACATTTTCCATGTTTCCTGGGCAGCTCTGGCTAGTTTCGTTTATTTGAGCAGGCCCAGTTTTCCTTCAAGACGAATGCATTGATCCTTTCCATTTTTTTCTACAAGGAAGACCTAATCCTTAATCAGCAGTCAGAGACACTGGAGAAGACCAAGCACAACATTACGTTAAATCATCTACAGACAAAATTTCCTTTTCAACTCTCTGTTAAAACATTAGCAGAAGACCACAATAAATACTGCATGAAATCAAATGTTGGAGACGTAGAAGCATTGAAGGACAGCGCATTACCAGTGGTGTCTTCAGCTTGGTGTTCCATCTATACTGTTTGAAAAAATGCCACCCAAACACATTGTCTATGATGTTTCTCTGGATCAGAAACTTCTTGATTTGATGATACAGCAAGCAGTACACCTCTTTTGCCTGTTGATACCAACCACATCGGAAATGTAGCAAAAAACTATAAAGACTATTTAATTAATGTGGTAACCGATGTGAGATCTTCCATACCCTTTGCCCATGAGCAGAGAACTTAATATGTTGACTGAAGAAGTCAATGCCAGAACTGCTAAGGAAAATGGTCATTGAATAATATTCCAGTCTAGTATTGAATTCTTTCATAACTAAGGATGAGGGAAGCAATAAAGGTGAATGTAGCTTTGCTTTTGAAATTGCAGTGATAACAACATCATCTAGCCAGAACCATGTGGATTCTAGATCCATTTATCTTTTGAAAACAGTTCAGTCCTAAAGCTCACCATGCAGATCGGACAACAAGTGGTGAAACAGAGTCTAAACCCCACAGGTGGTTATTTTAAGATTTTATCTAACACCTCCCGCCACTTTTTAATACTTCCAAAGCTGAAATTTGACCAAGTGGGAGTATGCTTGATGATATTCTTATGAAACATTCCCAACTAGTCAAACAGATCATCATTTCATACACTAATAAAAGACTACCACAAAACGCTAAGAACCTAAGGTCAATTAATTTCAGGTTAGATACTGAATAATTCAAAAACATTCTTCACAAATATATAAAAAGATAACATTTAGGAGTGACTGGAATGGGAGTGCATTGAGGTATAGCATAAAGTGAAGCATGTCATCATAATCTAACCCTCTATCCTGGTCCAGACTGCAGGAGTTGGAGGTTTTCCCAGGCATCACAGGGCCCAATGGTGGGAAAAAAAATCGAACTCAACAGGCAATTCACCGACACCAAATAGAAGAAGTGTTGATGTGGCCAACGGGTTTAGCCCATTCTGTGGTCAGTGTGGATCCCAATGCCCCAGTGCAGTGATGGGGACACTGTGCTGTAAAGGTAGTAATGTCCTTCAGATGAGACATAAAACCGAGGTGCTGAGGTCATGAAAGATGCCTGGGCATCTTTGTGAAAGAGTAGGGGTGATACCCTGATGTCCTGACTAAAAACTGCCCACTGTGGGCCTATTAAAATCTGGTTTGTTAATCATTCACTTTATCTAACTGGTGAATTGTCTCCTGCCCCTTCCCCACCTACTGAGCGGTGAGAGTACTGGCACAGAATGGCCGCCATCGCATCATCCAGGTGGGGGCTACGCAGTGGTGGTGAAGAGGCTCCTCATTGGATCTGTAAAGCGCTTTGGGTGTCTTGAGAAGACCTACATAAATGTAACATTCATTCCTTCATTCATCTACTCAAACTGAAACTCTTTGGGCTACACAGAGCTCACAGAAGAAGCACAACTAACTAAGAGACAGATGGAGAACCAGAAGTGTATAGAATAACGCAGGTGGGACAAGTGAGGTAGAAACATGCCTTGTAAGCATGGAAGGTGCATAATTTGGAACATTACAGACAAAGTCGGCTGTGTTCGTGTCCCTGGGTGGGCTTAGGGACGCAGACATGGAAGCATTGAGGCCACATAGGAGCTGCACTGAAAAACCAGCGGACCTGGGAACCCCGATGATGTCGTGTTTACGTTACATCACAGCATTTGGCTGAGTGTTGCTGTTATGTAAGATGGGTCATATGCACCAGCATGAGAAACGAGTGCCTATAATAAAAGAAATCCCACAACACTTTTTATAAAATTGGCCATTAATTATGTATGTAAATGAACAACAATAAGCTTCTAACGCACAGCAGGATTACTCCACTCTTCTGCCCTCCGGTCTGTCCTTTCTCACACAGCAATCTACAAATTAAGGACAAATCATCACTTTGCTCTAAATGTGAAAAATTATAATCGTTGATAATGAGAATTCATGTTTACAAAAGTATGAAGAAAAGTAACTACTAATGTACATGTACTAGGACATTAAAAAAATATTAAGAAAAACAGGATTCACATTTAAATATGATAAAGTTAGGGTCTCTGGATATAATACAGAGTTATAGAAAGAACACGGAGTAATATTATTCAGCAATTTTTACCGAACATTTTCCATGCCACAGCATGTATTTCATAAAGATACCTGTCATACAGAGGGCCTACAGATGTCCAGTTTTAGAATACTTTCACAATTTTTTTGTAACAAAGTCATATGAAACAATGAAATCCCAAGTGTGGTACCAGAGCCTGGATACCAAGCAGTTTGGAAACGATTTAATTTTTAATCCCCCAGGCTCAGCAGGCAAAGTGCATATTCTTCTTAACAAAGAAAATTTACAATGCACCTCCAAGAGACCATCTGTGTACAGAAGAGCTTCTTATTGAAGATTCTGAAGCAAAAAGCAGCTCTTGATACAGTGTATCTAAACTGTGCTCATCCATATTCTAACCAGGGTGACAGGGTATGGCCAAGATGGGTATTAGTCCATCAAAGGGCACATTTTTGTGGGAAATTTAGAGATATCACTTAGCCTAGGTTTTCCAATCCGGTCTTCGGGAACCCACAGCCGGTCCACATTTTTGCTCCCGGACGGCATGGTGGTGCAGTGGTTAGCACTGTTGCCTCACACCTCTGGGACCCGGGTTTGAGTCTCCGCCTGGGTTGCATGT
>JAODJX010000129.1:23964603-23993803 GCA_026776945.1 Isichthys henryi | reverse complement strand
GAGTGTGCCCTGCGATGGGCTGGCCCCCCATCCTGGGTTGTTCCCTGCCTCGTGCCCATTACTTCTGGGATAGGCTCTGAGCTCCCCGTGACCCAGTAGGATAAGCGGATTGGAAAATGGATGGATGGATTACCTCCCTGCCAGACAGTCCACGTTTTTGCTCCCTCCCAACTCCCAGTAGTGAGCTTGGAGGGAGCAAAAACATGGACTGTCTGTGGGTCGTCGAGGACCAGATTGGGAAACACAGGGTTAGCCTAACAACATGTCTATGGACTGTGGGCGGAACCCCCCCGTACAACATGTCACCTCCACACACATAGAGCAGAGGACAGATTCAAACCCCTAATGCTGGAGGTGTGAGGTAACAGTGCTAAACAATGTGTGACGCACCACAAAAAAGAGTAGTAAATGTTTTTAACAAATCGTCCTTCTGCATTTGATTTTCATTGATTTGACCATTACGTGCCAACATAAGTTATATTTCCCAGTGCTGCACATGCCAAAGGCATAAACTGCCTGAGCATGACGTTCTCCTCGGTCCTCCATCACTCCAGCATCAAAAGAGGCTAAGGTAGGGACTGTCGGGTGCTGACACAAATTTATTTGATCTAACTTGATCTAAATCAAAGTAAACACATGGAACCTAGCCAGAAAAGGCTGGGCTGGTGCTAATTTTGAGTTACTCACAGCTGGCATTCGGCTGGGAGGGTGAGCTGGCCCAGTGACTGACCCCAACAGCCTGACCAGTGGTGTTTCAATGATATGAGCTATCAATGAGCAGGGGTGGCATGCTAGCTCAGCAATCAGGCTCACTGCCTCATACCTCCCAGTTTGGAGGCTTGAATCCCACATATATTGTGTTTGTGGAGAACAAGATGTTCTCCTCATGTTGTGTGGGTTCTCTCCCACAGGCCAGAGACACCCGGCTAACTGGTTTCTCTAAAATCCCCATAATATACTTTTCCTGAGATGGACCTTCAGGTTGAACCCCAGCCTTGGGCCCTATGCTGAGTGGGAAAGGCCTGAGGTAACCTTAGCCTGGATAAGCAATTACAGGATGGATGAATATTTATGACCATGCTGTATAACATCAAAGACAATTTGAAGATACTAATTGTAATCAATAACATATCTGAGTGCTTTCAAACATGGCTTGATGTGCCTTCTCAGAAAAAAATAAATCGCTGTAGCCATCCAGTAAACCACAAGAAAACCTTGTGAGGGATATTTACAGCCTTAATAATGCTTTCGATTTAGGGATGAGTGTTTCCAACCAAACCCTTAACACAGTGCATGCAGTGAGGAATGCAGACGCAGAACTGCAGAGTCTTAAAAGGAAAGTCAAGTGACCTGGAACGAAAGTTGATCATAAATTTAACCCATATTAATTCTGATTAAGATTCAAATCAAGGAAACTACCAAGAAACATAAATCCACTCTGGCCGCCTTCAGAACATCAATGGGATGTCACCATCTCTAGGAATGCCCTCATTTAGAGGTATGCTACTCTCGAATGAAGAGACAAGGGCTCGGGTCACATGACCCAGCAGCCTCACAGAGAAGCGGAACCCGAAGTGGAAGGTATTTAACACTCCAACTTTGCTTTCCGCATTAAAATGCAGGCCTTTACAATATGTGTGAAATGCTCATATACAACTCCAACTACCAACACAGTGCCAGGTGTTTCTGAGGAGGAATTCCATTACAGGCAGAGTGTGAAATTTACAAGCTGAGCTTGTGCAAAAAGACGGTGAGGCACTTTCATCCACATATCAAACAGTGGACCATTTCCAGAAGAGCACATTAGGTCACAGAAATAATGGCTATATATTTGTGGGAGGAGTGAGTCACTAGGTTGACTACAACCAAAGTAAAGCTGGACATTTTAGCTGTCTTCACAAAAATCTAGTTTGCTCTTACAAAATAATACTCTAACCAAATGGGGAAAAAGCTGCAAGCAATACTTTCAGTGAAATTAAAATTTGCAAGGTAATTTCATATTCATCCTTTATTACTTACTGATTCTTTGCTTCTCGTTAAATAAATTTATTATGACATGGGGGGGTTAATTTGATAGCAAAACAAAGGTCTGGTCCATCTTAACAAGCTTCTCCAGCAACTATGCAAATCATTCAGTTTCTTGCATCCATTTTTAATAAGTGATTATTGCATTAGTCACAGTCACCCACCGGAAACTCCGGAAATGACAGGCTGAAAGTATATCCTGGAGAGGACTGCAGTCCACTGCAGGGCAGTCAGTGAGTCATTTACAGCAGTGTTTCCCAATCCGGTCCTCGGGGACCCACAACTGGTCCACGTTTCTGCTCCCTCCAAGTTCCCGGAGCAAAAACATGGACTGTCCGTGGTCCCCATAGGACCAGATTGGGAAACACCGATTTACAGTGGCAAGCAATGACACGAAGAGAACATGCAAATCTACATGCATCTACTGGGCCACGGTACCACTCAATTACCACACACCTTCAAGACACACATTTAGATATAAGAACATAAGAAATTTACAAATGAGAGGAGGCCAATCGACCCATCAAGCTCGGTTGGGGAGAACTTAACTAATAGCTCAGAGATGCTAAAATCTTATCTAGCTCTGATTTAAAGGAACCCAAGGTTTTAGCTTGTGCTACACTAACAGGAAGACTATTCCATACTCTAACTAAACGCTGTGTAAAGAAGTGCTTTCCATTTTAAAATGTTCTCCCATTAATTTCCACCTATGGCCATGCGTTGTAGTATTTAAACTATATTGAAGTAGCCATTTGGCTGAACAGCATCCAGACCTGTTAGAATCTTACATACCTGGATCATGTCTCCCCTTAGTCTCCTTTCCTCGAGACTAAACAGATTCAGTTCAGCTAACCTCTCCTCATAAGACATTCCTCTAAGACCAGGAATCATTCTCAAAGCCCTACGTTGAACTCTTTCTAAGGCAGCAATGTCGTTTTTAAGGCATGGTGACCAAACCTGGACACAATATTCTAGGTGGGGTCATACCAAGGAATTGAATAATCTTGACATTGCCTCCCGAGACATAAACTCCACATATGAATTGCTAATTGTTTTGAAATGGATATTTCTTAGCTCTCAGTGTGTGTATGTACTGGATCAGCAAGGGAGTCGACCGGACCGTTCTGGCATGAATCCGGTTACTGCTTTTTGTTTATAATAATGGCTACCTAAGACAAAAGCCAGCATAACATGCAATTTTACTGTCAGAGACCTGTTAGAGGAAACTGATAGCAGGCTCAACGTCTAATGTTGTGGCTCCATGGACTCCATTGTCTGCTCTGCTATTCATGAACAACATGATACTCTTCAGGATTTATAAGAATCCATCAAGCAAACAATAAGGTATCAGTGTTGTTTAGTCTATGCTGAGCCTGACTGTTGATGCATGATGTTTCCAGTACCACCATCCAAAATTCGGGACGAGTGCAGCTGCTAGGTGAGCATATTTACTCTGGAAGCACATTTTTCTGCTTGTTACTAAATACACAGGAAAATACATAAATAAAATCCCCGTGTTACATCCCATCCGTACTGCGCTCTCTGTTTCGAGACTTGCTGCAACTGATCTGGAAAAGGGGTGAATGAATGGATATTCTCCGTCAGGATGTAACAAGAGGGGGGATTGAAACTACCCCGAAGAAGGAAGCCACTAACACTCTAATCGTTCAGTTATTAACTTCAGCTAATTTTAAGTTAATACCGTTTGATTCTTATGGGCAAAATTAATGCATTTTTGACCGTGCTTGACAAGGTCTGATGACTCTACGGATCTCGTTACGTCAGTTTCCAGTCCATGGCACGATCTCTCATAATCACCAGAGAATGTACCTTAATTTAAGGAGTTTTATGTCCCGACATTCCAGGAGAGCACTTGATAAATATGACTTCTGCAACAGAAATGTCTGTGAAAAACTAAAACAAAAAAAAAGGATTTTATTCGTGTATCTATCCAACCAACTTACACATAACCCTTGGTACCTGTGACCTAATACCTATAATTTATAAGCTACTATGTTTTATTTCACGAGCTCCTAAAATATCTTAGAGTTTAAGGGATGAATGCTTGATTATAAATAATATCACAATAAACGTATTAAAAATATTTGTCATATTTGTTCTTCCTTGCAGCAAGTAACAAAAGAACACAAAACAAAGTGAATTGATACAAATTAAATGGCTTGAATGTACTTGTACATATGAAATCCTGCTATTGTTAATAAAATTACTACATCTAGGCCATAGAGCAGCCTAAAATCTGAGCTCAGTTCACAAGTCAACCACCATTCAGAGGTGAATATCAGGCATTCAACAGCTTCATCTTCTTTTTGATACCACAACCTTAAGTTGTGGACTCCACACCTACCCCAGAAACACCCTAAGTAAACACTTTGAATGGTCTCCTTTATCCCAAACTGAAGCCACCATCCAGGTTTATTTTCCAGTTGTCATGGCTACGTATCATACTTCAGCAAAAATGCTGTTTACATTTGACGTTGACGCACAGTGATGGTCCACACCCCTGCCCACATCATACAGATAGGAATGGGCATCATTCTTGATGAACTGGAATTCTATTCACATTATATTGCATTAATTAAAATACTCAGAAAAGGAGCTTTGAGTTAATCACTAATCAACAAGGGACCATTGAAAATCTGCAAGACGACACTGCAGGTATCATTTAGGATCACTTGGGTCACAGCTCTTGGGGTACCTTCACATTGAACTGTCCACCTGAGAGTGTGTGTAAATGAAATTTGTGAAGCCTAGGGAAGGTTTACGAGACTCTCAGAGTGGAGAAAACTGCACTCTCATAATACCTTCATAATACGTTCGTGGAACTTTCATCGTACCTTCACAATGCATGGCTCATTGGAGTATGTTCTTAGGGTAAAACAAAAAAATATTGGTCCAGAGAGCTCACAAATCAAATTGTAGAAGAGGTGGGTTCAAGAAACTAAAGCAGGTAGAACCATCCAATCGGATGTCTTGGCCCCGCCTCCTATAGTCGCTTGGACCAGTCTCTTCTACAATCTAATTTTTCATTCTGCAATCAGAACAATATTCTGTAAGTAAAACTCCCATGAGTACATTCATAGAACATTCATAGAACATCATAAGTAGGATAAGTGCATTAACATCCTCATATACCGTAACAGCTTTAATATACGTTAATAACTAACATTATAAGATTTTATAAGATGTTAGGATGTTAAGGTATACTTACATGCAACTTATGAATGCATTTTTGAATGCATTATGAAGGTGCACTGAATGTTCTATGAATGCATAATGAAGGCATTATGAAGGTGCAGTTAACGTAAAGTGTTATCCAAAACACTGAGTAGGACCAAGACCTACCAGCACATTCTAGTATCTGATATTTGCCTTGATATAAATCAACATAAGAAGTAACACCAAAATGATTGGTACTGGCAAGCTCCTGAGCTCAGGAATTTAATAACATCAGTCAATTGACAAGATAAAGCAGGTTTTGGTCTTACTGCAGCTCAACAACAGCTTGGGAGTTGGTCATCACATGGTTACATAGTCACATGATCCAGGCCAGTTGTGCGCCTACTGTTTCCTGTTCAATCAGTACAAATTGATACTGGGTAAATGAGTTCATGCTGTTTACATTTACTAATCAAAGCGCATCACATAGTTAGCCATAAAACAAGAAAATACCCATTTATTTTGAAACGAAACATAAATGTAATTAATTTTCATTCATAGTAAGCTATATGGAAAGTGATTAAATCAGTCCACGGGGGTTCATTAGTCAGTCACTTAGGATGAATGCTTAATGGATGATTTAAAAGAGGCTTTCAGTATTCCAGAAATGTCCAACTGAAGTCCCCTGACTGACTATATCTGTAAACAGCAGATAGCAGCATGAATTCAAGGTGCTTGAAACAATCCGACAAACAATTACTTACCGTTTGGACCGTCAGTGTGTTTAGCTCATTATAGTACAGTGTAGCACAGTTTCTTTATTTGAAAATCACTTATTTTGTCATTAATTTTATTCTTTCATTTCGCATTTCTTTGCCTACCTTTTTTGTTTATTTGCTGGATAAAAGTTAGTCATTATTGCTGAAATGCAACATTTCTGAGCAAATCTCCCTACAGAGACTCTTATACGCTTCTGATTTAGGGCAATGATGATACAGGGTAACAGTATAAGTGACACAGCTTGGGACTAGACTTTCAGTCCCTACTTTCATGGCTTTAGTTCTGAGAATCCCCATCACAGCAAGCGGAATTATTTTAACAGCGACTCACTCTAAGCTGTGCCTCCACACTTGTCTGTCTCCGTGACTCATGCGCACCATGCAGTCTGAACACGACTGCAGTGGTCAGGTGGAGGTTATAAGTGCTGCACAGTGCTGCTTAAAAGGAAGCAGAAGCAGGCATTGATAAAGTCATGTGGCTGCAAACAACCAATCAGCTCAAAGCCACCACTCTCTCCATTGCTGGTGTCAAGGAAAAGGGCATTTGGGAAATGTCAGAAGTCAGAAAAATGTCAACAGATTAATCTGTTATTTTACCTATTACAGATATTTATTGTTATTTATAATATTTATATTGTATTTTACCAAACGGACTGTGACAAACTATGATGTAATGCTGGGCATGAGATCAGGGCAACAAATCCCACTTCTTAATAAGAATAAGCATCTGAAGACAGAACCTAAATGAAAGTGCTGATTATCCCAGTTTCTGCGCAACAGGAGCAGCTGCACTAACAGCGGATTGCGAGCAGAGTGGAGGCTGCACTGAAACTTATACGGCTTCCTGCCTTGTTTCAGTGTTATCACTATGCTGCATCTGCAAACAATCATTCAGTTTCACCAAAAAAAAAAGCCCTCTGACAGTCAACAACGTATATCAGTTACATGGGACACGGAGCGACTCCTTAACGTGTGTCTTTATAGCAGTTAATTGGCGTCCCTGCTCGGCGTGAACTCCTGCACATCTCGGGGCTGGAGGATGATCGTGTGGCTCCATGCGGGCGTGACGCTAAAGCGGACAGGGAGAATGAGAGGACTCACGACGTTACGTAAATGGTGGCAGGCCTTACGTAACCAGTCTATGGGGCCGAGCTGGTTCCCTCACAGCCTCCACACAGAGCTTTCACAACAACTCAGTGGCGATGCGGAGTCTTGCCACGCAGCCCAAGTTGCAGGGGACCCACTGTCTGTCCATCCTTAAGCAGTTACGCAACGACACTCATGAAGCCCACGTTGGCTGTCAGGGAAGCCGGTTTGAATGCACATGCTATTCCCTGATATTTTCCCCGGCATACAGGAGAAATACATGTACACCAGCTAATTAAAGACTCCAAAACCACTTTACATTTAGTAAATTCATAAGAAGCTCCATAATTAATGAACCAGTTCAGTGTGCATGTATATATATATACACACACATACACACTTTTTCTGGCTACAACACACTATGAATTTGCCACTATGTCAAAGCATATGAAACATGTTTTAATCACCCTCTCCAATAACTTCATTTTTAATGTAATATCGCATATACATTCCAGTATATACATATATTTACCTGTATTGCAATTTTCCTAAAAACTGGTTTTAGAAATGGTCACTGTAGTAGGGCTTCATACCACATACCACCCCCCCCCCCCCAGTGAGTCTGGCAAGCAATAAAATGACCATTTCATTTTCATTTTCACTTCAATTTCCAGGTATGACTCATGCGAAGTAGTCTGCTTCTTCATACAGTCATGTCATGGGTGTCGACATGGAGCTCAGAAAATGCAGAGGATTCCATATTAGTGTTATACAGATGTCGCATTTAAAAACATAATTTAATTCAAAAACATAATTTTATAAACCGAAAGTGGGTTGGTCCTGTGCAAATTCCGTACAAATTTCCAATACAAATAGAAACAGAAGCAATGGGGAGGGAAGATCTCTCTCCCAAACAAATATCACATTACATAGTGATGAACTTTATATACAGAGGCATCACCAATCAAAGGAAAAGGAAAAATACTTTTTTTGTTATTATTTGTTTAGTAGTAACCAGCTGCATGAAAAACAATGACAGCATCTCGATCAGAGATGACCAAGAGCGGTAAGGATGGGGTGTCCCTGAAAATAACCAATAACATGCCATGACTGCAGCCTGCAGCAATGTGACAAACGAGAACTAACTATGACTAATTACAGCACATCGGCTATCCAGATTAGGTAAACATGTCAGGTGCCTAGATTTCTGAAGGGGGATTTTACCCCGAAACCATATGAAAATCATCTGGCTGGACGTCACATGATTTTCGGTATCCAAAAAAATGTTCCCTGCACACTTGCCCTTTGGTTCTCACCTTCTTAGGCCAAGACGAGATGTTAATGCTCACATCTGCACTCGAATTGCAAGGATAGTAGAACTTTTTCACACTGTTAATCTTCAATACCTGTATGTGAAATAATAGGACTAGAAAAAAAATCCCTTTGTAGATCTTACCGTGGTGATTATGAGTAGCAACATATTTAGATATTGATATTTGTGGATTTACCTTTTAAATTATGTTCTGTTCATGACTAAGGGTAATTTTCACATGGCTTAAAGATTTACTTAAAGACCTCAAACATATGGCTTAAAGATTTACTATTAATGGGTCTTTTCCGGGCAAAAGGGTTTGTGTCCAAAAAAAACATCTACGGCCGATGATGGCTGAATGCTAGATAAGGCTAAGGTGGTAAAATGTTTGGACGTCCACGCTGTCAGACACTAGACGGCCATCGGTATTCACACTCACTGTCTTACATATAAATACATCCGTCTGAGTTTGTAAAAGGACGTGCTGATGTCTGAAGAGCAGCAGCGATGGCGTTTTACAAGCTGAGGATAAACTGACCCCCACAGCTGGTAGAGTGCGCAGGGGAGGAGACCCCATATCAACCATCGGCAGAATGTTCCAACGGTAAATTAGACGGCAAATAGCTTTTAAAAAGGAATCAGAGTGCGGGAGATCTGAGAATACCTCGTGAGTGTTCCGTGGGCCGAGCACCTGCCGTGACTTTGTGAGGTAGGTCTACACCAGGGCCGCATTTCAGCCACACCGAGTACAAGTTATGTAATCAGCCCAAACTGGCTTGCTTGCCTGTCAGCTGCCTGACTACAGTTATAGACCCTTTCCCATGGAAATGAGGCTTTCTGAGGAATTTACTTAAAGTGAAATGAAACGAACACAAAGAATTAAATTATTTCCCTCTAAAAAAAAATGTTCATAATAAAAAAATAATAAAGCTTATGTATGAGGTTCCTGTTCTCCCCATTTGCAGTTCCTGCTCGGCCAGCACTTCCGATATGGACCAGTAATCCGAAACATATTCCGAAACCCGCACTCACCAGAGTCCCTCGTCACTCTAAACAGCACTGTCATATTACCTAAAACATGGGGGGCGGGGGGGTTTCTTCCGGAAACAACAGCCGATATGGTTGTGTGTCACCTTGTGCTGGAATCTGTCGGATGGATGCAAGGAAATACAGCCTTTGATGTTTGCTTGATATTTTACGTCAGACGGGCATGGCGCGGGGCATGTTCAAGCAACTACGTCTGGAGAGAAGCAGCTCGTGTAAAGGTTCCACCGCAGTAACGGGACAGGAGCATTGATTTGCAAAGTCATGAAGAAAGCCTGGAAGTCCAGTTCAGAGCAGGGAGATTCGTGGGGTTCGACGTTTAGATATTGCCAGAACTGAGTCACGAAAGAGAGATCAAATTTAATGTCAGGTTCTTAAGGTTATGGCTCTAAATGAGAAGCCCAATGTGAGCATTAATACATACGATACTAATTCAGATGGAGTCACACAATTAAAACCCATGGACCAATACATAAACAGGTAATTCGAGAGGTCTGCACGGTTTGGTTTGATTTTATTGGTGCTGTGGCTCTTGAAGTAAATGGAAACGCAGCGCGGCTGCAGCAGGTGACTGGGAACATGGGAGATTTGATGGGATGTAAAGAACTGGTAGTGCTAGACCCTCATGACGACAGAGATGGTGCAAGAAAACACATTCAGGAACCACTTTCTGTTCAGTGAGCATTACGAAATACAGTGCTATTTAACGTGTATGAATGTATGTAGGATGGCTGTCTGTGCACCAAAGCAAAAATCCCATGTAGTATGCTAATGTTTAGGGAGGTGCACTTCTGATTGAAAGGTTGCTGGTTCAAATCCCTGACCAGCAAGGTACCACTGAGGTACCTTAAGCAAAGTACTGCTCCCTAGGTGCTCAATAATAGCTGCCCACTGGTACGTCACATATGGGCTAAATGCAGAGGATGTATTTTGCTGTAGTGTGTCAATAATGACAATTTTTTCTCTTCACACCTGTATCATGTTACCTAAAGTGTGATATTTCATTAAATCTTAACTGAAACACAAGTAACCAAGAAAAAAAACATGGAAGTGTTTCATTTCCCATGATCCTTAGTTGTGTCCTATATTTGATGCTTTATACCCTGATCACTTTTCATTTTTAATATACAAAAATGTGTGTAGTTTACTCAAAAATAACTGCCTCTTGAAACTTATTTCAGGTTGTTTTCCAAAGAACCAAAGATTTTTTAAACATGTCTATAATTATATTTTGATTAAATGTCTTTCACTTGACGTTATTCACCCATACCTCCCAATATGACCATGTTTAAACCAGGCAGAAAGCAAAAAATGTTACCCTAAAATATCAGCTATCCTGAGTATCTAAGGAATCACGCTTTCACCCATCAATCAAACTCTGAGAAGAAGTGAAGTCAGAGAAACATCCACTGCAGGAAGAGAGAGTAGGTCCAGTATAAACAGTGCATTTGCGCCTACGCTGTCAGCTGCTGTGATTGATTGGATAGCAAAAGCTGAATAGACCACAAAAGCAACATTAACAGAGAGATAAATTCAGCTCAATACTAGTTACTAATTATACTAGTATTAGTAATCATTTTGTGTGGTTCTCGGATATCCATAATAAGCAAATGCTGCTAATTTGTCCTATTTGAACCTTCTCTCGGTCTCTCTCTCTCTCATATTCATTAAGGCTCATCTCTGTGAGCAAGGCTGCATTGCCGTAGGATCCTTCTGGGACAGCATTAAGCCAAAATCTGTTTTTCGCTCGTCCTGCCTGTTTTTGCTGGTATTGTTAAGTTAAATAACACAATAGTAAATTCTGCATACAAACATGAGTGCATAGCACGTAATTACTGCGTATTTACTGGATGCGTTTTAATTAGCTGATTTACATTATAATGACCCCGAACGCCCTCTTATTGTGAAGGCTTGGCTTGCCCGAGCTATTACACACCATCCCTACTAACACAGAATAACATTTTGCAACTCTATCCAGTCGTTTTAATCTTTATACATATAAAATGCTGCTGGAATATCCAGAGATCCGCCCATTTTCTGTTCCACTTATGAAATGAATTAATAAATATTACGTGAAGAGAAATCTGTAATCCAGACAGGTGTTTAGCTGTATGTTACCTCGGCTCTAAACTGGGCCATCAGTGTAAGTGGGACGCATTATATTCAAAACCAACATTTTACTAAGTAAGTATCGAAATTGTTCATTTAAACGCTTTAAAGGCAAATGCAAAGTGTATAATCATACATATGACACGTATGATCCGATACGTGCAGCTTTACACGGTCAAATAATACGTTTTTAGAAGGTAACGTTTTATAATATATACAGCAAAACGCACTGCTGTAAATCATCATGTAAATGTAACAATCATGGTAACAATTCAGCAATGGCAAACTGAAAGCATGTCGAGACCCCGATGAATTGACTTTTATCCGTGCATATTTCATTGCGATTTTGTAGTAAAATCTGTAGTAAAACAAAAGTTGTTTCACACTTCACTTATAACTATACTGCGGTAGAAACTGTTATACTTTCCAATAACTGCAAGTAATATTTGAGGTCAGCGTGAAAACGTCCGTCTGTGATGGATGACGGGAATTGTCCTGTTGCGCAAAAGCGCCAAATTATTCTCTTATGCACCCACGTCTAGTTTATATCGAATATATCAACTACCATCAGAAGCTAAAGTCCATTATATCTGCTGGTACAACAGTATAATTGCGATCTGAGGGGACCTGGCTGCGTATGCATAGCGTGTTGAGCAAATAACTATGTAACTGTCATGAGCAAATAACTCACCTGCCGTTCCGCGAACACTGAAAACTGGAGGTTAGTTACATATTAATGTTTTGTAATAAATACCGTAGAAGATTCATACAGGTAGATGAATAGAACAAGCATATCTACTCGGCCTCGTTATACGTGTAAGCACGCATGCAAAATATCTCATATTTAAACGGGACGCTTTGCCAGATCATTCGCAATCTCTAAGCGCCCAGTTCACTGAGCATTTTCATTTCATCTCATGCTTTTTTGTCATTGCTGAACAACGGAACATCCTTGACACGTCAATCTATGTGATGGAGCCCTCTAAGACCACCCCTACCTCCCCAAACGTGCCGTGAACCAGTAGCAGTAAAGGTCTCCGCTGAAGATCAGCTGTAAGGGCCAATCCACTGCATGTCCCGACAGCACGGAGGCGAAGCCCGGCATGCGAAAGCAAGACAGCCCTCCCTCCACCTTGCAGTCGGAGGAAAAAAAGTCATCGCTGCCGCTCAGCAAAATATTACATTGCGGCTTACGAGCTTAACAATTTATCAACGCATAGGAAGGGATAGAGAGAAATGCGACGTCTACGCAGACGCACCTGCCAAACACCAGTAATCAATGCTCTCGATTCTTACGCGTAGAAAGACGTTCTAAAATAAAATGACCTTTACTGGTCACCTTCAGAAAGGATTTGGTCACCTTTCGAATCGATTTCTCCTGAACCACCCTTACCGTAGCGATCGCAGAGGAGTAGAGGACATGGTCTTTTAAATCGCTCATTCGTGTGCTTTGCAAAATTAATCATAAGGTAAGAGGATGAGAGGAAGAGACGCGGTGGACTGTGCAGGCTGTGCGCAACTGGAAGAAGCTCCAGCAAGCGCAATGCCCCCTTGCAAGGTTACCGGTGTGGGTACCGGTGTAAGCTGCCTCTGGATCCTCAGTGCATCAGCACACCCCTCCAGTCAAACATGCCAGCCTAACACGACGTTTAAATGTCGACAGTGTGACTCCCATTCGTCACTGATTAAATGACAATTTAATATTCAAGTTATGAGCATCTGAATCCATCCGAAGACAATCATAAGAAAAATTAGGGTTACGGCAGAGATGAACATACAAACGACAGAATGCCAAATAGTTCGGGTATTATGGGATCATACGGTAAATAACTAATTAATAAATAACACCGGAGAGAACACCCCCACTCCTCAGTCAGGATTAAAATCACGACCGTGAATGTAAGGACATTTAAAATGTTATTCATACGTTCCATTAAGGGTAACTTATTTTTGTCGCTATTAAAAATAAACATTAAGACCAATATTAACATTCTTCAGTTCTGCATCAATGCAGTAGCGTTGGGTGATCGGGTGCAAACACTAATCCTGAGGAAAAAAATCTAATGTAGCGGATATATTTTTAAAACATTTTCCCTATCATAAAACTGTGTATCAAATGAATACAAAACACATATAACCCAAACAAATAAGCATCGACTGGAATGTATAAAAATAAACATCGGCATTGTAGATGTTGGTGTAAATGTTAAATACATTGACTCACCAGGCCATGTCCCAAGGACGTCAACGGGGGTTGCAGGAAAAGAAGTGGAAAGTCCAGTATTTTTCTTCTGCAACAAAATTTTTTTAATTCAGCCGCATCAATACCGAAAAAGGTAAGTTGCCAGCCAGAGATCTTCGGTGGGTTTTTTTCCTTGTTAATCAGCCTGTTCTTTATTAATAATAAAAATTCAGATCCTCAAATAGTGCTGTTGTCGCCTAGTTCAATTGGGCTTACATGCAGAGAAAAAATGGGCGATGGAGCCACGGGATTAAAATGACTAGACCAATAAATAAACAGGTAATTCGAGAGGTCTGCACGGTTTGGTTTGATTTTATTGGTGCTGTTGCTCCTGGAATAAACGGGAAAGCAGCGCGGCAGCAGGAGGTGATGGGAAACGTGGGATATGCGTGCCCTGCTTTGCGCTGTGCGCCTCACATTAGTAGCAGCATCCGAGCAGGCTCCAGGGTGCCTATGGGGTAGGAGGGGAAAAGGTGGCACTTCTCACTCATACCTCCTCTACATCGCTGTGATCCCTCCCTCCCCTTGACTACACCGCACGTCAGCGTACACGCCGCGGCGCAGGGGCTCTGCGCGCCGGGAGGAGAGAGGCGTTTTAGCGGGATGGACAGCAGCCTCACCGCCGGAGTGGCTGATGATGCGGGAGCAGGCTGACGCTTTGAAAAAATGTTATATAAAAATATGAAAATGCCCATGTAGGAAAAAGGACAGCTCCGTGCTCTTAGTTTAGGTATGTGTCGGTCATCTGCTCATACTCCTGAATATCCCAAAACAGGGGCAGTGATTTAAAACGGCATTAATAGCGCTATTAATAAGAGTGGCTGCCATGTTGGATCTCATGCTACTGATCAAACTCGAATATCCTCTGAACTTGTGCCTCTCTCTTTAATTGAGGCCGAGAAGCTTGTACGTTACAGAAAATTAAGCGAATATGGGAAGTTGCTGCAATGTCAAAACACAAAGCTCCAACCGCTCCAACCGTATCCGCTTTTTACCCTTTATCGTTAAAAATTGAAATATGTAGTCACAATGACCGAAACTGTTGTGGTAAGGGCCAGGTCAATAATTTTGAATTAGCTACTATGACTGGCACGTTTTGTGGTCTATCTCTGGGCTACGTGTCTGTTGACATTCCAAAATATTATATATGCCATGAAATCAGTATATATACACATTAATGAACTACAAAATTAACATTACAATGGAATTACAAATTAACAAATGGCGAGCTGCGCCGCCTTTTAAACGTACGCAGGTCACTGTTATAATGTAGTGCACTGCTCGACAAGATCTTGCAATGGGTAATTATATATCCATATATACACACACCCTTTTTTCCTCAAATCACTGGCTTCTTGGCCCTGAGCTTTCATATAAAACTTTTCTGACTGTCTGAAATAGCACAAAAATTCCCTACAATTTTATAGAACAAAATGTTCTTCTAATCACCAGAGAAAACGTTTTGGTGTCGATACATTATATTAATAATAAATAGTACTGTATTTAAAAAAAAACGGTGCCAAGTTGATACTGCTAAAAATAATGCTACACCATAAAATTCTAACATAAAACAGTTTTCTATTATACACTTGTAATCATATATTATGTTTTCAAACTAAAGTCACATTTAAGTTTCTTTATAAAAAATAATGTAATGTACTGTTTCTACAATAACAATAAAAATAATGCAGAATAAGATTAAGATTCTATTGATCCCAAGGGGAGATTACTGAGGAGAAATTAACGTTTTCCCCTTTTTCACAAGACCATTGACATCCAACAAAGACCATCTCCCCAAATATCCCAAGGACACCAGTATGTTAACATGCAGCACCTGGGAAATGGTTGCTGTTCTGTGGTAAAATGACAAACCCTTCGGGGTCATAGTCAAGTGTAGTCCATAAGGCATGGGACGACCTGTATGGGACACAAACCTCCCAGATGGCACACAAACACACATGCAGAGACACAAAAGGCCACTCACACTCACAGAGCTTAGAGTCAGCAGCTCACCTGAACTGAATGTCCTTGTATTACACTAGGAAACCGACCAGAGAAACGTGAAACTACACATGAAGCCAAAGCAAGAACCAAAACCACAATTCTGCAGGTGCCAGGTGACGAGACCCTCTGTGGCATCGAACCAAAATGGCAGATATATATCGTAAAAATCTTTTATTTATAGTACAATACGGCACAGACAGCTCCCATATCTGATTGGCATCTGCTGTTATTTTCACTCTCATCTTGCCTTCTATATCTATAGAGCTATATTAACCCATATCGCAGTTATCTCGAGCAGGAGGACCCGGGCGCTGCCAAAACACTTTGACGCAATTATCGAGAAATACGAAACCCAAACGGCAGGATGGAAAGTCTGAACTTTTTATTCCTCGATAATCCACGACGCATGTGTGCTGGGATGGCTGGGCCAGCCTGTAATTACAGAAACGCTAACTCATAAATGCAGTTTGATACCAATATCAGGCTTCCAGTCCAAGCTCACATGCAACCAGAGGACATACAGCACACGTACTGGGTGTATCTTATGCAGACTGTCTAATGCAGAGGCATTTAGGAGGAACTTTAATCTCCTCGAGGGCCCTTAAGTGCGCTGCAGATCCATTACGGAAACACCCACACTTAACCCAAAACACATACATGGAAATCCTTCGGGAGAATGCCCAATTAACCGGTGAAAAGTTTCAACCATGCACATTTCTAATTAATTCAAAAGTTAGGCTTCCTTGATGGGTGGATCACACATTCATGATGTTTATGACTTTATACATCTAGAACCCTCAAATTCTGTATGGGTAGTAGCCATTATAAAGCATTGTAGTATTTTAGCTGTATGACTGAATGATTCCTATACGATTCTTGGCTATAGACAGCTGCCGTATGCTGGTCTTAGCCAGTTCAGAGGGTTTGGATGATATGCAAACACCTGGCGGCCATAGCATGTGGCTTCACAGGCACAGAGGGCACCCCAGGCAGCTCGGTGCACACCGTGTACAGGAGGGGACGGACCTCTCTGCAGGAAGCTCTCACATTCCACTCCAGAGGTCTTCCTCAGCGCAGCCTGTCTCACCGTCTGTCTTAAAAGGGCCTCCTTTTAGTCCTGGAAACGGTTTACGACAAATCAGAAGCCAGAGGACCCTTATCTCTTCACATTAAACGCAAACCGTTTCCGGTGTGAACTGGGGACTCTTGTGAGGCGGAGCACAAGGAGAAAAGCTTATGCATGTCGACGGCCGGCCCGTGTGAAGACAGAGGAAGGGAGGCGATGGGTGAAAGTGGCTTTAAAATAAGGCAGGATTGGATAGAGAAGCAGGGAAACAGTTTGGGCCCAGAAAGACAGAACCTGGGAAAGGGGCGAGCAGACAGAAGACGGGTGGAGCAGGAACACCCTCACCTCCACTCTGAGAGCAACCTCTCCCACCCCAATCCCCCTCCATGCCGAAGCATTCTCTTCCTCCAGCACCCTGCCCACGCAGCAAGGCCGTCTTCACTCTCCCGCCCACTGAGGACTACGTTGATATTTTATTGATGATACAGAATCCTGTGGTATGTACTACATCTCCATAATTCATGCAGCCCAGCATTAGAAGCAGCCCTGCAGAAGAGGGGGGGGGGCTAATTGAAGAAGAGAATGGGGGGCTATGTGGGTGGGGTTTTTAAACATTTCACATAAACACCAGTAGGACTGCAAGGCTGGAAGGTTGTCTCTTGCCCAAGGGCTGCTCGTGACATCATTGTGCTTAAATGCATCTGCATCATACACTGATCAGGAGAGCCGTGTCTGAGGCCGGCTGGTACTGGGGGTCCGGCTCTCCAAAATGTAACCTGATGCAGCGCATTCATTCAAGCTCCAAGCCCAAGTCAGAGAACATTCAGAGTCTCTGTGTCCTTCCTCCAAGGTTTAGCCAAACTAGAGACGTCCGGCCAAGCTGTGAGGATTTTGTCTTTGCACACCCTTGGAAAAATGAGTTTCAGATAAAAAAATACCCTCCGATGAGCAGATAGCATTTACAGCCACAAAGAAAGTTGAGATTCAAGGTCTTCTTTTTCTTTTAAAAAATAACGTACTCTTACAGGGCAAAGGATGCTATTAAACTACGCCTCTGGATATTGTATCATATCTTACTTGACATACATGCTGCTTAAATGTATGTATTTAATCTTTGCTTCTGAGCCAAATGATGCAGAACAATACTGGTCTCTTCAAACCATTAAATTGTAGGCCTGGGGTTCTCTTGTGAAGGATGGCAGAATTTCAGCTGTCTCTATAAAATGTATTCAAGATTTTAACCTCGGGCTGTGGTATCACTCCTTCTGTTACCTTCAGAGATTCTATTACCCCGTACTAATCACGGCACATTAAACATTTGTTTTGGTGAGTTACAGCTAAATGCACAAATCGCACGTCCTACCCCCCAGACAGCTTGGTTTCTGGGCAAAATCAGACTGCGGCAAACGGAGCAGCAGGTAGCTCAAAGTGAGCCATGAGCTGCAGATGAACTAGTTCAATTTGCAAAAAGAGCTGCGCTATCGTACCCTGGATCTGAGCTCCGGAGCTGAATCACTGTGCACTTGTGCTCACACACATAATGCTGACAGGTAGATGCACAAATTCAGGCGTGGCCACTTCATGATCAGCACTGGAACTTCCAGTGTCCTTAGAAGGATTCAGTTAGTGCACAGATACCCATATTATGCAGGATGGACAAAGATTACAGAGGAACTGTACACAAACGCTCCCAGACCACACGCGTGCAATCCAGAGACGCGACGTGCTGGAAAGCTAGGTGTCGACCGCAGGACATGCTGATAGATCCACTTAACACAGCTGTGTGGTACAAATGAACAGGACAAGTGGCACAAAACAGGACTTTTCTTCCTATTTAGGCAAGATGGCACTAAAATTAAACAGCATCAAAAAACCTAGTTATCATATAGAATAGCCAGTAGCTCACCGTTTTAAAAAGATGGTGTAACAATGACCGGTTGATTTTTTTATTATTACTAAATTAAACAACCTTCAGAAGATCAGTCCTCAAGTCTGACACTAATGGCCCGTGTGGATGTTTGTTAATTAAGCTCTTAATTAGCCTTTGTTAAGAGGATAATTCAGACACTCTTGCTTTGTATAAATTAAAGCAACGTCTCTGCTGTTAAGTGAATTACCTGCATATGTGCAGTGGTGAGTGGCGATACAAATGACTAAGGCGCAGTACATTATTCCTTAATGTTTAAGAATTGAAATTTAGCATTTTACATAGTGCTACATTAGCTTAAAATACACGCTATGTTGAGACAGTGAAATTTCAACTTCTGAGGCACAGTTGTATGTAACTTTTATCTCCAGGCACCAGAAGACCTTGACCATGGAACTCCCACCTTGCATCTGAAACATCAGTTTAATGCTGATCTGAAATTTCAGGGCATCCCATAACCATCCCTGGACTTTGATACAGGACCGTCACACTGGGGAGGAAAAAGGTGACACAAGGAAACTGGCGCTGTTCATTTCTGCTGAGAAGCTAATCCACAGGGCCAAAAATGCCAATGGCAATTTTGAGGGAATCAGTCTGGTTAATTCTGGTCTTTTAGAAATAAAGGAAGACCTTTTATAAATCAGCAGATCATTCATTTAAAGCTGGAAAGAGCATGATAAAGGAATTCACTCACCTGCCATTGTATGTGATTTGCTGCCCAATTCTCAGTAAGAATTAGGTGTGTGTGTGTGTGTGTGTGTGAGAGAGAGAGAGAGAGAGAGAGACTCAGCTGATTTTCCATTGTTTTGTTTTGCCTGTCAAATAGTAAGAAACGTCTATCCTACAAATAAATAGGTCTCCAGGTATCCATCAGGACACAATCACACATTTTAAAAGTACTTAAGAAAATAGTATAAACCGTCAATTTCACGCAGAGATTTCCTGCAACAATAAACATGGAATTGGGGATTGTAAACATAATCTCACCTTTTCCACTCACCCCTTATTATGGTTCAAATGTTTATTTAGGTCAACTCAGACTCTAACATGTACACAACTTTCAGCACCCCTTTGAAATCCTTTCAGTACAACCTCACAGAACAGGTTTCTTCAAAATTAGCAGTAAAATGATTAGTAAAGAAATACATTGTCATAGTAATGAAATTATCTATACTGCCTGAGAATCTGCAGTTTCATTTGGCAACAATTCCTGTAGGAAACATGTATTTTTTTCTAAATGAAAAGAACATATATGGCAGAAGTAGAGAAGGACTAAGTAATTTTCCCAAGTACGCAAAGATCTCAGGCAGTCCTATCAACTTTCTAAACGCTAAAAAGCTGAACTACCACCCCCAAACCCCTCTCCTCAAGTCCCATCATCACAGTCTCACTTACTGCAGCCTGACAGTAAGAGAGCTATTCAGTTCTACTACGTCAAGCGGATCTATCATTGTGACCACATATTGAACAATACTCCAATAGTATCCATACACACATCCATGAGTAACCACTTACACAACTAGGGTAGCATTGACCTGTTCCAAGCAGTAGGGGGAAAGAGTAAATACACAGATCAGACTCACTGAGCTGGGACTAGAACCAACCCCATATAAACATGGGGAGAATACATGAACTAGAGTGGGGCTGGAACCTACCTCACATAAAGATAAGGGGAGAACACGCACATTCAACACTCACAGAGCTGGGCCTGGATCCTAACCCACACAAACACTCAATACTCAGTGCTGAGCCTGGATCCTAAACCATAGTCCCACGCAGATGCAGTGCTCCTACTGACTCCAGGCATTTAGCTTTCGGACTGATAATCAGAATAAGCTCCCATAACCAGATACAGGCAGACATGTGGAACAGGGGTCCCCAGTGCAGGTCCCGGAGGGCTGCTGTGTGGCCTGGCTTCTGTTCCAAAAGACCTCTTAATTAATGAGCCCTGATTGGCCTCATGCGAGGGCAGCATCCTCACACTGCAACTATTGTATATACAGACTATAGATTTCCAGGATGAGCTCAAACTGATCGGCTTCATTTTAACTTACTGGTAAATCCTAATCATTTACTTCACTGGACATCTCGGCCATAAAGTAACAATCAAAATAAGCATGTACTAAAAACAAAAACAAAAAAAACTGCAAAATTATTACCAAGTAAGGGCAAATTCCAATTAAAATTCAGACAACAGCAATCAAGCATAATTATGCTAATTATTTACTGAGCTCAGGCACAGAAAAGATGCTGAATGTACCATTGACAATGGCGTTAACATAGAATACTTAAATACACGCGAGTAAGGAGCAGTAAAACATTCAGTGACGTTTCGGCCATATGTGCTGTTCTCTCCTTGAAGTCGGTTGACACAGAGAAACCGGTAGCCTCATTCGCAGGACATGTGATCGCAGTTCTGCTGATGACATGTCGAGACATTATAGAAAATGAAAAGGGACTCCATCAAATTCGTGTATCTGTTGTTCAGTTACTGCTCCGATCTTCTGGCTCCTTGGAAATAATCAGATTTGAGCAGCAATTCACCGGCGAGCAGATTAGCACGTGCTCTGTGTTCACTCAGCACAGCCGACAGAGGAAGTACAGCTACAGCCATCCGGTCCAGAATCCACCAATGCCCTGTGTGTTTATCGACCCTCTGTGGAACAGAGACAGCAGTGAGAGCATGACTAAATTAAATATCGATCAGGCTTTCTCCATTTTTTCCACCCCCTTTACCTCCACCAACAGTATAATATGAAAATAATGACTTTTTTTCACCAACAGCTGGTGGTTTAGGGTTCACCAGGAGGTGTCTGTTGTGTTTTAATGCACCTACTGTTTGTGTCTGAGGACGAGCTGAAAACATAAAACGTGTTTAATGTTTACATTCAAACAAAGGACCAGCAAGCTATCTTGGAGGAAGGCAGAGCACAGTCAGGGCAGGGCGAGTTCCAGGCTAGAAAGGCAGAGCACAGTCAGGGCAGAGCGAGTTCCAGGCTAGAAAGGCAGAGCGAGTTCCAGGCTAGAAAGGCACAGCACAGTCAGGGCAGAGCGAGTTCCAGGCTAGAAAGGCACAGCACAGTCAGGGCAGAGCGAGTTTCAGACTAGAAAGGCAAAGCACAGTCAGGGCAGAGCGAGTTCCAGGCTAGAAAGGCAGAGCACAGTCAGGGCAGAGCGAGTTCCAGACTAGAAAGGCAGCGCACAGTCAGGGCAGAGCGAGTTCCAGACTAGAAAGGCAGAGCACAGTCAGGGCAGGGCGAGTTCCAGGCTAGAAAGGCACAGCACAGTCAGGGCAGTGCAAGTTCTAGGTTAGAAAGGCATAGGACAGTCAGGGTAGAGCGAGTTCTAGGTCAGAAATTCTACCTTAAAGGTGCAGCATGATCATGTACATTTGGCCTCCATGTCATAGAGCTGAAGGACATCAGTAATGATGGACTCTATTTCTGCTTTTGTGATTTCTTCACAGAAAACCTGTGGAAACAGTAAATAAATCAATGCAGAACCAAATTTTATTCAACTGATCAGCTGAGAAAGACAGAAGGGAGCATGATGGTTAAACGACTAGAGAACGTGAACCTCACACAAAAACCAAGGCTGGACCACGAATGAGATAATGCCAGAACCCTGGAAGAACCAGTGTGGGTGTGACAGAATCACTCGCATGCCAGTCTGTGCGAGATGCTGGTAAAACACTGTAACACATAAGCACATGGAAACTATGGCCCTGTGTTCCCAGGTTCCTCAGGAGGCTCTGACTCTAATCGTATGCGTGGTCAGCATGCCAATCTCATCCTGTGTCAGCTGGAAAATCCTTTACAAATAAAGGCTCCGATGCAAAAACTAATGTCACAGCATAAAACCATTGGCAATTACTAACTGTGTCAATAAGAAGCTTACTCAATCTAAGGAGACATACCAATGACTTGAATAACCACCCTTAAGACACGTGGCTGCAAAGTGTTAACCCCTCAGTGAAATCAGACCCCTGAAATGACATTAACCACTTTAAACACTTATTTACTGCAGTTATACAGGGAAATACAGAATTTCTCCTCAAATACTGTGTGGCAAAGTATGATGAATGACAACCAGCAAGGCTGGTGGGAGAATCCAGACAATAACAGAGGATAGCCACGAGGGACTGCAGAAGGCATGGTAGTGTGCATGCTAACCTGCCACCACTCCACAGCCCCCACAGGAAGCTCCACACCATAGCTTTGCAGGGAAAGGTATAGAACCGCAAGTGCCAGGTGCTGGGGTGGGTGGCGCACACACAGGGGCCCGTGGTAGCTGTCCTTCAGAAGGGCCCAGGCGGTCTCTGAGATGGGGGTCCGGGACCAGGCATGCCTGTTCATAAGTCCCTTCACAGAGAGGAGGTAGTGCAGGAGGTACTGCAGAAAACCAGACACAGGCCAACACAGAATGACAAATACAACTTCACAAGATTCAGTTAGTGTCTGAGGGCGCCATGTGGGCGAAATAAAAACAAGCATGGATGAATGGGTGACCATTAGCGAGGGCCATTATCCTAGCAACCTAATAAATAGCAGCAATATATCACTGATAACTTCATTGTTGATCTCAGGGGCCAAAAAATGGCGGTCCTGGACTGGATAGCTAATTTTTCGCAAAACTGCATTTGTAGTCTTTCACTTGGCTGCACCAAGTCACGTCGTCGACCGTGAAGACCCACGTGAACATAACACCCTCCCCAAGAGAAGTCACTGCAAGAGCTCCAGTCTTGAAGACAGGACGTGCTCTTAGAAATGGGCAATAGAAAGGTGGAGCCCCATGGGGAGCAAACCAGTACGCACCTGATGCGGGTGATGGAAGGAGACCTGGAAATTGAGCTGCCGGAGGATGAGTAACTCACATTGGACCACACTATCCCTGAGCTCCCAGAATTCACTGTCCAGGTCTAGGGGCTCACTACCTGCATGGAGGTACCTGGGGAGAGGGAAAAGCAATGGGTAAAAGATAACTAAGCAGTGCTGAGCAGAAAACTAGCATAAAAATACTATGAGCAAACAGATGTGCAGCAAACAGATCTTACACTGCACCAGAAGTCAGTCTCTAATTGCAGTCCTGGAGGGCAAAGATCTGCAGATTTCTCTGCTCAGTCACACCTACTAAAAACCTGGTATTTAGCTGAATTAGATGTATTTGAGAAGGGAAATCTGCAAACTGTTAAATTCTGGTCATCCAGGTTCGAAACTGGGGAACCCTGCCCTACTCCATCCCGACCAACCCAAAACTACCTGTGACACACGTTGATGATGTCCCTCGTCCTGAGGTGCTGCTCTTCCACTTTGCCAGCCAGGTAGATGGCAGACATGGCCACCAAGTATGGCTCGTACACCTGGAGGCTGGCGGATTGATAGAAACGATGGTACAAAGCGCAGGCTGTGGCCACGGGGATGGAGCGCATTCCCAACTTTACACCTACATGAAAAAAGGACACTAGGAAATGAGGCCTGGTCCTGCCCCTCCGGAAGCATCAGGGCAGCCGATCGGACCTGGACTTGTACCTGTTTCCATGATGAAGCGACAAACACGAAAGTGCGTCTTCATGTCTGCGCTAGTGTCCGACTCAGCTTCATTCGGTGCTTTCATGACCGGGCTGCTGGCGTGCTTCGGCTTTACTTCCATGTCCTCGTTTCCGATTAAAGTGTAAAACGTTAATGTATTCGACGCCGATGAGTACATCTAGCAACGATCTAAAGCAAAAACTGCATTCTGGATTTCTCTCCAGTATTTTAAAAAATCTCACTTAGCATTCAATTATTATCATTAATGCATAACAGAAAAACCAGGCAAGAAACTACAAGCAATGAACTCAAACATTGTACTTCCGCCATTTTGTTATTCTGCAAATCATTGCGTTCCGGGTTAAGATCCTGATTTTGGAAGAGCGACCCCTGTCGTACGGAGTGTGACGTATTTGCAACAGCGCCGCCCACCTACGCAATGCGAAGTATCAGAAAAACATTGGTGCGAGGTTGACAGTAGACCGCACTTGTATGAATAATTAAATAATTTCATCGATCTATTTTCAATAACCGGTCAGCCAAATAACGTCGTTAACATTATTACGGATATCTCTAATTTGGTGTCAAAAATGCTGTCAGTTCTAGCTTAACTATTTAGTGAATTCAAATTTGAAAGCAGTAAGAAAACCGCGTCAACAAAAAATGGTTATATAAGGTATTTCTTATTGTTTCAGATGGGTAGAATATTTGGCCGTCCTCCATAACCTGTAATGGGTTACTCTGAGGTTGGAGCCTATCCCAGGCAGTACAGGCCACAGCCCTGGATGGGATGTCAGTCTGTAACAAGGCGCACATACTTTCCACAATCAATTTAAAGACGCAAATTCTCCTAGTCGCATTTTGCGGGAGGAAACCCACGCAAGCAGCACACATACACATTCATACAGTACACACACACACACACACAGCGGAGGCGGGATTCGACCCCCCTCTGAGCCACCCTGCCGCCCACAAACAAGCTACACTTTTCATCAAAATGTGATGCGTGAGTGGATTAACTACGTGTGAACGGACATATTAATGCGGTGGTGAGAAATTGCGAATTTAGGTTTTTCTCTGTTCAGGTGTCCAGCAACCGTCCAAATAACATTACTTCTTTTTAATAAATTCGCCCCTGAATTAGCCGCCCCCGCCTCCCTCCTGCAGGTCAAGCATTCCGGCTTAAAGGAAACGCGTCCCTCGGTTGCTATGATACCATTGTCGACGGCATAGCGAAGCATGGCGTCTAGCTTTTCTGCAAATCAGGTATTCAAAAGATGTCGAACATAATTCTTTTATCTATCTATACGTCATTTTATTTTTTTAAAAATCACAAAGCCAGCTTATTAATTAATTTAAGTCTTTTTTTATAGTACGAAAATGCTTTCAAGTCACAAAGACTCCAGAACTGGACACTGCCAAAGGCTTCAAAAGAGGTATTGTGCACGATGTTTTGTTACAAATCTTTTCAGTGACATTTACATTTAACAACTTTGCACCCTCGTGTTTGATGTCGAACTTCAGAGACCGAGAGCCATGGATGGTCACACAACATTTATTGCAACCGACAAAGGACATCTGCTCCCAGGGATGAAAGCAAAGGTTGGTAGCCGTTCCATGACCCCCCTGTAGGAGACAGCCAAACAAAAAAAACATGATTGTTTTTGTCTTTCTCTTTTTCAGAGAGGGGACAGGTGGACATTTGTGGGCACGTGGGACCTCCCGACCCGAATTCCCCCCGCCTGGATAAACCCTACAGCCCGCTCACAGGAAGGCCAGGAGCGGCTGAAATGTTGGGGGCAGCGTCAACAGTGTAGCAGGAACAGGGTCCCCAGCCAGGTCTACCACAAAACAGGTGGCAGCGCTGGGGACAGAGGGGCTGATAACCACATACTGGAAAATACAGTGAGTTGGCACAGATATGTGAGTTATCACATGTTTCCCAAATGATGACTAAACAGCACATGGAGTTGCATGAAGTTCACATTTTAACACATTTTCTTCTCTTAAACTAAAGCAAATGACCCCCGAACCACGCAAGGCTGAGCAGGTGTATGAGCCGTCTCCAGACCCAGAAGCAAGGCCTTCCTCATCCAGACCAGCTTCGAAGATGGGTCCTTCTTCCTCACGGCAGCAGGTGGAAGCTCAGCCTGGAGTTGAAGCAACATGCAATCCGGATGTTAATTGAGTGTGAAGAAGGCTGGCAACGGCCAGCTGACATGTATCGCAGAGGTTAAGCAATATGCCTTCAAAGTTACAGTTGTGTACGCATCCTGATTCTTTTTGTGTATAATGGAATGTCTCTTCAGTTTAGTCCTGAAGCGTTAAACCAACAATCGCACAAATATGTTTATTAAAGTGCAGACATAGCGAACATCATTTTATTGTTTGGCTGATTCTTGGGTACGATGGACCCTACAGTTTTTAGCCTTTTATATGGATGGGTGTTTCACAGTGGTTATGCACTTAGATGAAGGACACACCGGAGAGGCTTCTCCTGGGAATCCAGCTTAAAGTCCATTCCTTTAGCCTCTACTCTACCTCGTGGCTGGGCAGTATGCTGCCACTTACGAAGGCAGGTTATAGATTTCCTTAATGTGAGCAATTGTGCATTTTGTGGAATGTTCTTTGGCTGCCAGGAAATTGCTGACTCACCCTGCAGCATGTTGAAGGTGATGGGATCTGTGTTGAGGGGGTTCCTCTGACGTTCTTCTCTGTAAAACCCTGATCATCTTGTCATCCTCATGATGTACCCCACAATATCAAATTATTATGATTATTATGATTATTATTATTATTATTACTATTATTATTATTATGTACTGTTGAATTGATATTGACTCCCGGCAGCTATATAGACAGCATTCCTCCCTGCCTTCTGTGTGGGTGGTCTGTCCTCCCAAAAGCACGTTTGTTGCTGTGAAAATGTCGAAGCAGGTTTTGATTTGCCTGGAATCTGCAGGCATCTCAGATCAGTGCTACACATGCTGATGATAATGCGGTGATTCTTTGCTTACGAGAGCCGGTTTTTATCCACCTTCTGATGTCTTCCAGGCATTTTCAACAGCCAGAAAGAAAATCCATCCTCATGTAATGCATACATTAGATATAATTCTGTATATTTCAGACATAAAACGACACTCTGCTGCAGCCCGATTCTGCGGTTTTTAAATGATGTTCATTAAGGTCTGACCCAGTGCTGTGTAATAAATAATCCCAGTATAAGTAACATTATGCAACTTTAGTCTGCATGAAGTGATTGTGCTGTAAGTTCAGTCCGGTGTCAGACTCGTCGGACTCACTGATTCAGCCACACTAGGTCACCAAAATTCTTTGCTCGAGAACATTAGGACATACAGGCTGAAGGGCTGTTAAAAGCAGCACTCATCTTGTCTGAGCACGTCATTTTCTCTGGCAGCTACACAGAGACTCGAAGTCCAGAGCGATTTGGTGAATATTATCCAGTAAAATGCAAATCAGGATCTTACTTAACAAGAAAGCACCTTCATCAGTATTGGATTCTTTCAATTTGAATATGATGGAAAGTTAAAAAAAAAAAACAGGATCAGAACTATGTCAGAAATAAAGGGACCAGAATCATTAAAAGTGATGTTATGTATAATGTATACAGCCTTAAATCAGAGTGAATGTAATCCTATGGTACTTCTATACTCAACAGTCATAATCAAAAGCTGCCATCTAGTGGCCAGTCATTGACAGGGCAGTCTCATGTGCTTTTATTCATCTCCTAAGACACCCATCCATCCATCCATTTTCCAAACCGCTTATCCTTCTGGGTTGTGGGGAGTCCAGAGCCTATCCCGGAAGCTATGGGCATGAGGCAGGGAACAACCCAGGATGGGGGCATCTCCTAAAACAGACCAGTTCTAATGCAAAAAAGCTCACAATTACTATTGCCTGTTTGGCCGAGTTGGTCAAATGTTCAGATGTGTGTGTATGTCGTTGTTTTTTTAAGGTATAAAAGGTTATTGTGCACTAAGAACGTCTCATAAGCTCTGAAGCAAAAGTCTGTAACTGAATTAACTATTAATGGACAAAATGATGGGGATCAGATTGCAATTCGCATCCATAATAGAGGAGCTCCGGCCAAAGCAGAGAGCATTACAAAGAGGACCGAGCTAAGAGGTACAGAGTCACGTGCTGCCGTCTCCAGTTTTGAAGGTTGAGTTTTCATCAAATATTTAAGAAAAATTCCGTCTTGGATTGCTTAGAAGTGTCATTGTAATACATCAGGGCATCCCTTAATGAAGGATGTACTGTAAAATATGCTTTAATATTTAATATTTGGTGTATTTACTTTTTAAAAATGTTTCCGTCTTAAGAAATTGAAGTCCCCCATATTTAATATTATTTAATAAACAGAAAAACACATTGCGATATATCAAATGGAACTAAAAGTCAACTTTCAGCTTAATGAATTTCTTATCAATCTAAAGGAACAGCTCCAGCAGACTGGTTACTATAGTGTTTAATCACAGACGACTTTCTGGCCGCCTGTGTCTGTGAATCCAGTAATTTTGCTCTTAAGCTTCATTCACACTCACATATGCTTCTATGATTTAATGTCATGGAATCACCTTACAGGATCCCTGTTTCTGCAAACCAGATGCTGCTGAAACAGGATGTAAAGCAAATTTATAATTCAGCCAGCAAGTGATGTCTTAGTTAAAGTACAGGAAAAGGCGGGGCTTGAGGGTGGGGGATCAGTATTATATTGTGATATCAAAACCTATCCTAGGTACCCTCTGGAAAAATACAGTTTTCATTTTCAATCTGTTAAAGGTCTCCTTGGGTAACAACATACATCCATCCATCCATTTTCCAAACCGCTTATCCTTACTGGGTCGCGGGAGGTCCGGAGCCTATCCCGGAAGCAATGG
>JAODJX010000129.1:23952821-23964503 GCA_026776945.1 Isichthys henryi | reverse complement strand
CAAACTCCACACACATGTGACCCAGGTGGAGACTCGAACCCGGGTCCCAGAGGTGTGAGGCAACAGTGCTAACCACTACACCACCATGCCGCCCCATAACAACATACAGTACCTGTCAAAAGTTTGGACACATCCAAGCATAGAAAGGTTTGTTTGTACTATTCCCTACATTTTACAATAATTATAAAGACACCAAAATTATAAATAAAATAACATATATGGAATTATGCATGGAACAAAGACCAAGCAAGTATTAAAAAATATATATATATATTTGTTGGCGGGGGACTGCTCTGTAGGTTGAGTCAGAAGGTTGCCGGTTCAAATCCTGTGATGGGCAGAGTGATCCAACCACTGGGCCATTGAACCCCAATTGGCTCTTAACCCCAATTGCTACAGGGACTGGCTGACCATACTTTCCTCGACTTCATAAGCTGGCCTCCTGGAATGTTTTTCCAGGAGATCCCACACGTATACTAAGCACTCATTGGCCGATTTTCCTTCAATCTGTGGTCAAACTCTCCAAAATCATTTCTACTGCGTTTAGGTCAGGTGGCCGGGTCATGTGATGCGACACACTATTAGTCTCCTTTGTAGTTGACTTGGCGTGTCCAAATATTTGACAGTTACACAGTTACAGTTATTTGATGTATCACTATATTTCTGCAGTAATTACAGTGTTTCTGGTTATGATAATTATTGTGTGATGAAATCAAAAATGTGTCTGCTATTTAATGAATGAAAGCCTGTACACAGTTAACAAGGAACAACATGACATACTGAGATTCAGTTTCAGTGAGAAAATAAAAGCATAACTGTGACTGTGATTATGAACAAGAATGCATAGGTGCGTGTCCTCTGGTAGATTGGCATCCCACCCGGGGGGGCACCCCCTGCTTCGTGCTCTACATTGTCTGGGATAGCCTCCAACCCCCCCCCCCCCCCACCCCAGGATAAGCTGTTGGAAGATAGGTGGTTTAACTGTCCTTTAGTTGGATTCTAGACACAGCACGTCTGTGCAAGAGTATGATGCATTAGGACCATTTGAGTTTCCTACTGTAGAAGTGTTTGATATTGTTCTGGTTAAACTACAGCAAGCAGCTATGACTCAAAGAGACGTGTGTCACTGTGTATCTCTTGTCATTCCACAGACATCAGTATCGAACAGTTAATAGTGGTGTGAATATCACTATATCTAAAGGGAGTTCACCTGTTAAATGGGATCAGTAGCATTCAGAGGCCTTTCAGTTAAGATGAGCAAAGTCGAAAGCATCCATCCATCTTCTAATCAGTTACCGTGAACAGGGCTGCAGGAAGCCTGGACGTCATCTCCAGGAGTACAGGGTATGAGGTAGGAGATGCCCTGGAATGTATGCCAGTCCATCACAGGACAAATGCACTTATATATCACTGGATATTTGAAGATGCCACTTATCCTAACTGCATGTCTTTGGACTTCTGGTGGAAACCCACACACAGACACACACACACACACACACACACACACACACACACACACACACACACATGCTCACACACAGGTATATAATTATATCTTTGTGGGGACTCTCCTTTAATTTCTATGGGGAAACTCTAATCCCAACACGACGACCTTAACCACCTATCCAGCCCTAACCTTAATATAAGTAACCATACAAAATATGAGACTTTTGGCATTTTTAGTTTTTTGATTGCATTCACAGATCTTTGTGGGGACCTGAAAAATGGTCCCTACAATGTCAAAATAATACGTTTTTATCACATTGTAGGGGTCATGTGGTCCTCACAATGTAATATAAACCTAATCCACACACACACGCACACAGACACACATACACACACACAGAGAAAAGTTTTGGAGGAGAGGTAACTGTGTTTTCCACTGAGTCACTGTGCCACCCAGTCTAACCTTCATTCGTTAGCTGCTATTCTGAGATGAAAGAGGAAAAGTCTTTATTCTTACATGCAGCAGTTAGGCAAAATACACAGTAAGCATCTACAGGACCTATCCCAGATTTTAATAGTATAAAAACCATTAGCATTCTACAGAGATAGCAGTTTGCAAAGACCTTATTCAGGTCTCAGCAAATTTGTGCAAAATTTCTCATGTGCTATATATGCTACGAAAGCCTAAGATGCCGGAGATGGTTTTCTCCAGTCCGTGAGAGCAGGTATGTTATAGATTACTCTGTTTTCTCATTCCGTTAGAGTCCCTTCAGAACCTCCACAGGACCTGCCTATTTATAAGTAACATAAAAAAAACATTTACGTACAATAAAGTCTCATAACATTAAACACATAAAAACCAGCATTATCATTATAATAAAATTAGTTGTCACACACCTTTTTACTAAACTGGTTTTTGTATAAATTCACCATGAAGAATACTTCACCTTTGACATTACCGCTATAATAATAATAATAATAATAATAATAATAATAATAATAATATCTATAAAATTCATTCTGAATTACGAAAGAAACCTGTTTTAGAATTTGCGTTAAAAAGCAGACTTCGGAGACTCGCTTTAAAGCATAAATCTGTTCATGAGCATTATTTCCAATCAAAACTTTAATAGAAAATCACAGATGCTCCGCTTTTTCATATTTAAATGTAACATAAGGGCTGGGCAACTACAATGTTTTCGCTGAGAATGAGGCTGAGAAGAGTCTTCTTCCTTATCTCCTTCCTAATACGATGTTTCCTCATTTTGTGCAAACCACACAGATACATACAAAACGTGGAGTGTTACGCTCTTCAATCTAGATTTGTCACCTGTCCATTGTTATCGCTCTCTCTCACAATAATGCAGATTTTGGTGTTTTTGGGCCGAATACATTTTTTTTTTCCGGTTGTCCTCTCTGAACTTTCTTCCTCTGGCTTTCCCATCTACTTTTTGTAGTTGCCAAACTGGATGGCCAGCCGATCGCTGACACAGCGGAAGGTGGCAGGTTGTACATCCCAATAGCTCACAGGGTTGCCAAACAGACTGATGCCATTGTAGAAGGTCCTCTTCATGCCAAAGCCAAGGGGACAGAAGTCATTGATGCCAACCTGGCTGATGTTGTTGGAATGCAGGTACACCACCTGAGGTGAAAATTGACGTGATGGGACACTAAATGGTACAGCAGTAGTAGGTGCAAGGGGGCATGGTGCCATGGTAACAGAAGGTAAACGACCACGCCACCTGGCTGGACTCACCTGGAGAAACTTCATCTGTGGAAGCCCTCCTGGGACCCTGGACAGGCGGTTGTTGTCCAGATGTAGCTCTCTCAGGTTAGGCACAAACGCCAAGCTGCCATTCTCGATCATCCGGATGTGGTTGTATCCCAGGCCGAGTCTGACAAGTACGAGACAAAGAATGGGATGATGGCTGAAAACGGGAGGCCGGGAACAAATAGGGGATTGTGTGAGAGGAACAGGAGACATGAGGCAGAAAGAACCCAAGGATGTAAAAGGGGATCATGTGAAAGGAACAGGAGACTGAGATAAAGGAGAGAGAAAAAACAACATAACTTCTTTTGCAAGTCTATTTGGGACAACAGAACAAACAGAAGACAGAAAAGGGGATCTGGTGAGAGAGAAGAGAGGCCGAGAACATAAAGTGTATCAAACGAAAAGCAGAGACAGAAACCGAAATGGAAAGTCAAGTAAAAAGGTACGAAATCTACGAAAACTACTGGTCTTATTTTGCCGGGGATGTGGGTCCTCTAGAAGTAGCAGGGAAGTTCATCTCCCTGCAGTCAGCACAGATTGTTTAGTTTGGCAGAGGTGGACATGAGGTCCAAATTCAAACTATGACTGGGACCCAAGCTGGGTTTGCCAAAGAGTCGTTCATGTTACCTATTTTTAAATATTTTTAAGCAGACATGAGTTTTGTCTGGTTTTGGTGGCCAGAATGGTTCTTTCCCACAGCGTCACTCATCGTTAAAAGTGAAAGACACTGACATCTCCGTCACTGGCAGCTCCAGTGTGGAAGAGAAATTCCAGTAGGGCCGTGGAGAGGTGCCCAGTCTAATTTCTGGACAAACATCTCATATCTAACCCAGATTATTTATAAAATATCCATTAATGTGTTTTGAAAAGTATGAATAGCATAAAGTTATACAATTTACACCAGAATTTTAGACTATTACATATTATTAGGATTAATAATAATAATAATAATAATAATAATAATAATAATAATAGTAAAACTATTATTAATAATTAAAAAAATATTAATAGTGTTTTTTAGATTTTCACTGTTTTTATTTATACCAATTCAAACTGCTGGAATTTATCCACGAAATACTGTAAATATATAAAACCTTTAACTGCCAGTCAATTTTTACTTCTAGTGTAAATTCTGAGTTCACCACTAGAGTCCACTATTACACAGATAGTAAGACAAAGTCGCCATCACAGGCGATTTCTTCAGCATTCAAAAACTGCGTGTATAAGACTCAATATATAAGTTCTACACGCCAGCCTTGTAACATTACTTATTCTGATCTGACAACTGAAGGTACGTTTAGCCTCAGACAATGGATGTGCTGGACTGCACAAGCTCATGAAGCACTTGCAGGTTGCAATTACTTTAGCCTAGATTAATGTTCAGTGTTTAAAACAGGGGTGGGCGATCTTATCCAGAAAGGGCTGCTGTTTGTGCCGGTTCTCACTGCAACTCCCTAATTAGATTAATTAGAGGAATGATTGGCGGAATTCTCACACCTGTACAGCAGCGTTAGAGGTTATCCCAAAAACGTGCATATACACTTGCCCTTTATGGGTACGATTGCCCATTCCGGGTCTAAAAGTTAATGTGATGGTTTATGTAAGTGACAGGCTGGAATCAAACACACCCTGTCATTCATGCTTTTTTCTTAGGCTATGTTTTATACCATCACTGAGCCTTCTCACATAGGCAGTTTTGGTACAGATGTTCTGCTTGGTCATGGTGGACACCTGATGTCCTCTACCTGTAGAGGTTCTTGTATCTGCTCAGGTCCTCCAGTTCTATGGCCTGGATCTGGTTCTGGTCCAGATGAAGTTCATGCAGGTTGTCAGGGAGGTCTGAGAGCACAGTGTGACATTAGGACTTTAGTCATTTTATGAAACACATGGTTGGTTTAAACTCGATTTTCTTCTGTACTACGACCCAGATCCGAGTCACCTTTGGGGATCCCTGTCAGTTTGGCTTCTGAGATGCGAAGGTAGTTCAGCTTCAGTCCTTTAAAAGCCCCAGGTTCGAAGCCAGAGTTCTGAATGGGATTCCCTCCCATTTCTACAAAGGACAGAAAATGGGCCTTATTTTTCCACACAGTTAAATAGCTCTCATTATGTTGGATCTCTGCTACAGAAAAGCTAAATATGATGGAAGTGGGACTAATTTTACTTCAAAACTGCTAAAAACTCCTTCAACTAAACTTCATAAATAATTAACCGCAAATGGGCTGTGAATTGGATTCTGACGACTTGTCGTAAAATTTCTGAATCAGCTGTCTCAAAAGGAACGTTTGTGCTGCTAAAAAGAAGACCTGACATTACTACTTAACAGTAACATACAGTAATTAATCATGCTCGTGAACTTTCCTACTGGATTAATTACTCACTTATACTGTTAAGTAGTAATGAATGTTTCATCCACAAGTAACTAAAATAAAGATGATGGGAGAGAGAGCAGAAGACCCACCGATACAGTTCATGTTGCCCAGGCCAGAGAAGGCCCCCTCGGACACTTTTTTGATGCGGTTGTCATGGATACGCAGTTCAACTAAAGATGATGGGAGATTCCTTGGCATCTCCGTCAACAAATTGCGGGAGAAGTACATCTTCTGCAAGTGCCGCAGTGGGGTGAAGGTCTTTGGATGAACCTTGGAGATCTTATTGTTGACCAACGAGAGAGCCTGAGGCGAAACAGAGCAGATAGAGTATGAATGTAAAGGTGTATGTGTGGGGTGATGTCACAGACAGGCACTGAGCCAGTGCTCTGAGACATTCTGAGGCAGGGCAGGACCGAGCAAATATGTGTGGACAACACAAAAAGCTGAAAGCTTGGATTTGGAGAGCAGTGAGATGGTGTGGAGATCGAAGTTCCTGAAAAAACGACGAGACTAACAGAAGGTCTTTGTTCTTCAGAAACATTTGAGCTGAAAGTAAAACAAACACAAACCGGAAGGAAATGTCTGCTGGGGGGGTTGGGGGGGGGTGGTTGGGAACTGAAAGTAACACACGGAAATTAAAAGCCTTATAAATTGCCTCGCAAAGTCTGGAGGACACTCACATGGCCTGGGGTATAAGTCACTGGATATCGGGGATCTTAATATATCTTTTAATATTTTTTTGTTTCTTGCTAAGGCCAGGATAAATATTATCTTGGTCAACTTTCCAGAATAAATGTTAACAGCGCGTCTGTGGCTTCAGAGACAGAGTTTACTAAAATATTCACTTTGGCCTCAGAAAGACGTAAAAGTTATTTGGGAACAGCATAATGGTCATTTCGCCTTCTGTTTCGGATTGTCCTTACGTCTCAGCGATTCATTAATATTAATAAATGTTGGTAATAGTGACCTTACGTGTAGTCCCTGCAGCTCCACCCAGTGTTAATATTTACCGAGCTGCCTAACACTGCACACCCTGCTCTCCATCCATTCCTGGACCCCTGGCCTGCACCACCCCAACCTCACACAGGCCTTCTTACATAGAGGTCGCCAAGGCCCTTGAAATCATTCTCTTTCAGCTCTGTGATTTTGTTGTTCTGCAGGTCCAACAGCTTGGTGTCACTAGGAATGTTCTTTGGGACAGCAGTTAAACCTGAATGTGAGAGAACAGCCACAGCACAAAGGTCAGGCTCCCGATACAAGCGAGTGGTTAAAATAACAGAATGTTAACAAGACTATTATGATTAAAACAGGACATGCAGATGGGGAGGCCAACAACTCCCACACACACATTTGTGTTCCCATCATTGTGGGGACCATCTGTTCATTTCCATGGGTATAACCTAATCCCAGTAATGACAACCTTAGTCCCCACTACCCAGCCCTAACCTTAACCACCAGTAACCAAACAAAATACAAGACTTTTGGCATTTTTAGAATTTTTGTTTGCAGTCACAGATTTTTATAAAATTGAATTTCCCCTTGTGGGGACCCAAAAAAAATCTCCCCACAAAATCTAAACAACACGTTTTTATCACGTTGTGGGGACATATATACATAACCCTGCCCCCCCTCCCCCACACACACACACACAGCTGTCATAGACCCCACTGAAAGTCCCACCTTCATGGTCAATGAAACGTAGGTTTATAATGAGATTCTGATGTCTGAACAAGGCGAAAACACAGCAAGTTTGTTCTATGCTGCAGGCACATTCAAGGCGGGTTCTGTGCCGGGATTCAAACCCGTCTCCCCCTGTGAGCCTGTCCAGTGTGCTCCCAGTTATTTATTCAGCTGCTTAGCAGATGCTGTTGTCTTAAATCCTCAGCATCACACAGCTGCAGGAGAAATCTGGGTCAGGTGCCGTGGGTCCAGCAGAAAAGCCGATCTCAGAGGGTTTCCATAAATCTTTCAGCACATTTTTGTACCTGTCGTGTTACCTGCGGCTCGCCCAGTTAAAAGAGACCAAAGAGTCAGATCTTTCATCACAGAGGCACACATCGAGCGAAGTGCAGCAGCGGCACTGCTAGTCCTGCCGTTACCCTCAATGAGAGGCACCTGCCATGGGAAGCTGCACCCGCTTGGTCAGAAGCCCTAACATCCAGACCATTAAAGATCTCAACCTCACCACACTATGGAACCGCTTGTGATGTGGGTAACATTCTCAGATGCTCACTGACTCAAACATTGACTTCAAGAGAGAAATTAGGGGCCATGATTCATAAACAGCTCCTGGTTGCTGTGCTACACCCTGGACTGGCCAGGCCCCTGTCGGTCCGACTGCCTGCCTGTCTGTCTGTCTGTCAGTCCGGCTGCCTGCCTGTTGGTCTGCCTGTTTAACTGTCTGTCTGCCTGTTTGTCTGTCTTCCTGCCAGCCTGTCTAACTCTCTGTCTGTCTGACTGCCTGCCTGTCTGTCGAACTGTCTGTCTGCCTGCCTCACTGTCTAACTGTCTGTCTGCCTGTGTGTGTATCTGTTTGTCTACCTTTCCTCTCACAGTGAGCTCTGCATCAGTTTCCCCCAATGTGTCGAGGGTACCGGAAAGCAGGAAACACTGGTTAAACACACAGATAAACTCAGCTTAACTTGTTTCTGGTTTCTCTCATCAGTAACGTTATAATAATACACCATAAATGATTCATTACCACCTGCCCCTGGTGCCCACAAAGATTTTGTGAAAAACACCAAACCAGAACCACTTTTCCCACATAAATCTAATGTCCAATGGCATCCAGTCCAAAACCACATCAAAATATACAGTCCTGCTAAAATTATTGTTTAAAAATGATTCTTGTATAACTGGAATGTAGATTTATTTCTGTGCTAATAAACATTCATTTTTCCTTCTTATAATCATTTTAATTAGGCTTCTGCCTTGTTACCAAAGTGCTTCAGAAGTCTGTAATTTAGGAAACTGGTGGTAATTTACTGGTTTATGGTGTGTGTGTGTGTCTGTGCGTGCCTCACGTTTCTTGTGTATATGCGTTTATATAAATGACTCCTGGGGAGGGAGAGTTTTCATGGAGCTCTTTCCTATATAATTAGGACAATTCAAACTGAAATAGTCCACGTAGCAGAAAACATCCGCAGAACTTAAAGAGTGACAAGAAAAGGTGAGACTGAAAAAGAAAGTGATGTTTTTTTTCCATTATAGCACAGAAATAAACATTTAAAATTTGGAGCATTGGAGTCAAAGCACCAGGTAAATACCCGTCCTTCAGGCTGTCATTCACTTGTCACAGCAGTGGCAGAATGGTGACTTTTTTAAATATGTGGTCCCTCCGTGTACTGCGTTCCATGATGTCATACAACGCTGCATATTTAATTGATTGCTCATGTTATGGCACAATAAACAGCAGAAAGTTATATTACATATGCTGTTTTGGTTCTGTATATGGCTGTAAATGCCCAGGTCATGGCAGGTAGTAAATAAGATTTTACAGTTAGAGCTCAATGATTAGGGGACGTTAAGAAAACTCAGGATTGCTGTAAAATACTTAACTAATTATAATAATTTACTGTCAGATTAGAAATTGCGCAATGAAAAAGGAGCCAGGATGTCAGAAGGTTTGTCTGGGAATATGCAAAATGTTTGTGGTCGCTTTGCATCTCAACAGATGTTTCGTTTTTTTTGCCTGTATTAAACTTTCCTTTTGCCTCCCAGGCACAAGATAAAATTTCCCTCCTAAGTGTCACGCAGGAAATGAAGCAGATGGGTGTCTCCTGAGATGAAAGTCTGTCACATTTCTTTTTCTATGAGTAGAATCTAAATATCTGAGGAACAACAGACACAAGAACATCAGCCCATTCAGCATCCGTCTTTGTGTTCCTTACACAGCTGGATTTTTCCAAAACAAACACACACACACACACACACACACGCACACATACACAAAGCCCTTGTTCCTCTCCCCCTGACAGTGTCTCTCACCCAGGTCGGAGCACTGCACAACACGATGCTGACACTGACACCCAAAGGGGCATGTGGGAAATTCGGGAATGACCCCCACTGTTGGTTCAAAGGCTGACCCATCCTCTTCATCCCTCATCATCGTCATTACCCCTCCTATATCTCCTTCTATTCCAAAGTCCCAGAAGCCCCTCTGTTCAAAGGGCAGGGCCAAGCAGAGAGAAGATATGAAGGTGGCCCACAGCAGCAGGAGTGGCAGCAGGTTCTTCAGCATGGCTGGGGCAGCACGGACGTACTTACAGGGAAGAACCTGTAGGGCGGCAATAGTGAGCACAGTTACCCAAGTGTCAGCACTTTCACCATGATGTCTTTTCACTTCAAGCTTCAAACACATTTTCATTGTAGTTAGTGACTCCTCTTTGGGACCTGCTTTTTATCAACTCATACTGAATCTGTGCTTTAATGTAACCTAAATCTACCCCATCAGTAAACAAACATGCTATATCCTACACTTAGTGGCGCCTTTATTATTTACCCCTCTGTCATCTGCAGAACCAATTTAAGGGTAGATGAGTCATGCATCCATAGAAGCCCATCTGCACACATCAGTTTGTTTTGCTTTCCTGAGTCCAGCCATTCGCGTCTGACTCATTAATAAAACGAGTTCAGCAACAGAACAGACACTATTTGTATGTTTTTTGCTTATTTCACCTATTCCTTTAAACTCCAGACATTGCAGTTTGTGAAAATCCCAGGACAGTAACACCACAATGTCTTGCGCCAATAATGACACCACTTAGATCACATGAATTATCCATTCTGATGTTTCGAGTAACTGAACTCGACCCTGAGTGCTGCAGTGTCTTTCCTGCTGTGTCTTGTGGGGTGCCAGACTCACCCAGAATTAAGAAATTTGACCTGGAAAGCTTTTCTGGAAGGTTCTTTTCCTGTTAAATGATCTTTAAAACTGCTGTTAAGATCGCATGTATTTATAAATAATATGCCCATATAATCTAGACTGACAAGGAGACCTCAAGGGACGGAACCCTTTGGCAGTTCCTCAACAAAATGGGAGAAGCACAAGAAAGGGTTTCCTGCCCATGCAGCCACTCTATCTGCCCCAAAACATGGCAAAAATACGGAGGAAGGAAAGTCCAGACTCAGGATGTCCATCTCTAGTGTATGTAGACTCCCTCCCCGATTATCCAGCAAGCCTTTAATTTGCAGGAGAGCAGCTTAAAACCGCACTTTTCCTCCTCCAGAACCTACAAAGCAGCAGAGGTCAGGGGTTGACGGAACAGATCAGACAACTTGATGCCATTAGATCCGTCAGCGCCTTCTTCCTTCATCTGAGCTTCTTCCTCATCACACTGCCCTCATCTCCATTAACGTCCAGACCACCCTGGAATCTGTCAAACTCTAAAGCATCTTCTCACAGCCACATCTCCTGAGTGGTGAGTGGTAATGTTCTCCAGTTTTTTTTCTGCTGGCGTTTGAATTATTTGTGTCATTACTGGCCTAAATTCACATGACCAAACATCTAGTGGTGATGCAGAACCCAGAAGCACATCCTGTCTCGCTCTCTTTGGTCAGCAAGCCAACAGCTCCTGGAGATCCCTAAGCCACGTGAAAACAAGTCTAGACATTTCTCATGTGTAGCTCCTTGATGGTGGAATGACCAGCCCATCCATATCCTATCATCATCTCAACCTTCAAAAAACGCTTTAAGATTCATCCAACCACTGACTGCAGTTCCATTGATGTCATCTCTTGTCTATACTGGATGTTCATGTTTTTTTGTACTTGTCTGACAGGAGTTTAGTACCCTGATTTGAATAGCTCTTCTGTTAGGTTATTGCAATGTTTTATAATGAATTGTATAGCTCTTGCGCCAATGTTATCTTGTACTTACTACTCATTCACTGGAAGAAGAGCCAAGCTGCTCATAAACCTAGTTGGCTGCTTGATAGCAGCATACTTGACATATACTATCTGCCTCATTATAGCTTGCTTTTTACAAAAGCACCTACTCAATAAATAAATGTAAATGATCAGTATGGGGGGCGGCATGGTGGTGCAGTGGTTAGCACTGTCGCCTCACACCTCTGGGACCCGGGTTCGAATCCCCGC
>JAODJX010000129.1:23936507-23949643 GCA_026776945.1 Isichthys henryi | reverse complement strand
CATCACTCCTGATCTCACAGAGCTGCATCATTACTGTACAGTGATCATCACGCCTAATCTCACAGAGCTGCATCATTTCTGTACCGTGATCATCACTCCTGATCTCACAGAGCTGCATCATTACTGTACAGTGATCATCACGCCTAATCTCACAGAGCTGCATCATTTCTGTACCGTGATCATCACTCCTGATCTCACAGAGCTGCATCATTACTGTACAGTGATCATCACGCCTAATCTCACAGAGCTGCATCATTACTGTACCGTGATCATCACTCCTGATCTCACAGAGCTGCATCATTACTGTACCATGATCATCACGCCTGATCTCACAGAGCTGCATCATTACTGTACCGTGATCATCACTCCTCATCTCACAGAGCTGCATCATTACTGTACCGTGATCATCAGGCCTGATCTCAGAGAGCTGCATCATTACTGTACTGTGATCATCACTCCTAATCTCACAGAGCCACATCATTACTGTCCCGTGATCATCACTCCTGATCTCACAGAGCTGCATCATTACTGTACCGTGATCATCACGCCTGATCTCACATAGCTGCATCATTACTGTACTGTGATCATCACTCCTAATCTCACAGAGCTGCATCATTACTGTCCCGTGATCATCACGCCTGATCTCAGAGAGCTGCATCATTACTGTACCGTGATCATCACGCCTGATCTCACATAGCTGCATCATTACTGTACCGTGATCATCACTCCTAATCTCACAGAGCTGCATCATTACTGTCCCGTGATCATCACCCCCTGATCTCACAGCGCTGCATCATTACTGTACAGTGAAATCCTCATAATTCTAATTTTAAGGACAGCACAGAAGTAGAAAAGACAGCAAGGCAATTCTACTTCATGAAAATGTGCAACATGCAGTAAAAAACTGTAATATTGGCCAACGGTACCAGCCAGAGGCTGCGGGAAGAGTGGAAAAAGCAAGAACTGTACTTAGAGGTGAAACACATCATCTATTCATTAAAAGGGGAAGCCGGCTTGTGCCTTCTTGCTGTCATGTGTGACTGTGGGGCGGAGAGACTGATTCACTGCTGTTATTCCTGAACACGCTACAGCTGACGGTGAGGTCATCTCACAGGAGGCGATGTGAGCTCCACCCTTCGGCGGGCTGACAGCCTGTCAGGCTGCCACAGTGCCTTCCTCCTCCCCTCACCTTCGCTCCCAGGATATGTGACTGTCTCTCTTGGGTTTTGGATCCACTGCTTTACTTCAGTCTTGCAACCATTATGGATTCCAGAAAAATCACAAAATAAAAACCTGACACCATTCATCCATCTTCCGACTGCTTATACTGGGTCACTGGGAACCGGAGCCTATCCGATGCAGCCCAGTGCGTCCATAGGACACCCCAGATGTGATCATAGTCCCTCACAGGACGCATAAACTATGGGCTATTTAGAAGGCAATTAGCCTAATTGCTAGACTTTGGAGAGGAAGCTGGGGTCCCCAGGGAAAATCCACACAACATGGGGGGAACAGCCGGACTCAGAGACAACAAATGTAAGATTCAAACCTGCAGCAAGCTACAAGGTAACAAGCTAACAGTGCTTCCAGGTCACCCCAATAAATAGCCTTTTCTATTTAAATAAACTCCCCCATTCTACATTTTGAAAACTAACTCCCTTGAGAAACCATGACCTTATTTTAAAGAGTATTCTCCTTATTGTAATTGCTACACGTTATTTCATTCACTATTAAATATACAAGGATACCAGGACACTCTTCCCATTAAATGATTTTTTTAGGTCAAGTAATAAACTACTTCAAGTTTACCACATCAGGAGTATCACAGTAGGCTATCCAGACGCTTCCCCCCCCGCCACCCTGCCCCCATTTCCTAGGACAGCTCAGAAACTCCTAACATTCAGACAATGTTTTCGCAAAGCAGACACTACATCATGCTGACAGACCTGCAGTTAATACATCAGCATTTAATAAGTCCAGCATTCATACTGAGTCTCTGGCTATAAGGACCAATGCCAGGCCAGGCAGGGCTACAGCACGGCTATTCCTGCTCAGTGTTTGCACACAGTTACAGAGCAGAATCTGCTATATGAACCGCACCTCTCCGTACTCTGTGTGTAGGGAAGGGCGAACGGGAAACGCCAACCGATTGGATGACACAAGAGTCCAAGAGAACATTGTGGTAAGAACATCCCAGCTTTCCTGAAGAGATACGCTGGCAGAAAGTCGAACACTGATTTTCCAAGTTTAGGATATTTTACTTTTTACCAAAAAAGCACAAGGAGGAAGATTTATCTGCATATCTATGCCTGCAGCTTAAACTTTCCAGTAAACTGCTCACTAACGACTCCATGGCTTCTGTGCTCTCCGGCTTCTGAGGACCAGCAGAACACTGGACACCAAATATAGCCACGTGGCTTCACATCCACCATAACGGGCAGAAAATAAAACAGAGTAAAAATGGTCAAAGTCACTCCTCCATGCTTGTTGCACACCCCCACAATTATGATGCCCCAGGAGACCGAACACACAGACCATCTGTTGTTCCTCCTTCTCGATACCTTTCTTACTTTAGTACTTATCAGCAGAGCAGAGTGAAGGACAGATGCAGGGAAGATCATGACATGTACAGGGGTCACAGTCCTTAATCTGCATCATGGATTGGAAGACTTCCCGTCATCCAACATCTGTGATGGACATGAGTTGCCGCGGTATGCATTCTTCTTTAATGAGGACAAACAACAAACATCTATCCATCTTCCAATGCCTCATCCAATAGGGAGCAGCATTGGAGGGCCTGGAGTCTATCCCAGGCAGCGTAGGTCAAAAATCAGCTCAGCAGTCCGGTGGGTTAACGGAAGCGTAGAAAAGTCAGATCCGAGTTATATCATCGACCAAGTTAGCAAGTGACATTCAATGGAGAAACGCACAGCGCCAAGGGAAGTAAAACATCGGCAAGAAAGACTGCAGGGTATTATCTCCAACAGCGCTGAAACTATTCATCAGTAATCCAGGAAAGATCATCCTCCACTGTTACTGTCCTTGGACAATCATACTATGCAAGACACCGCAAAAAAAAATGGCTGAATTCCACTGATCAAGGAACAGCTTTAAAACATCAATTTACACACATCACAGTGTATAATAATTACACAAAGACAAACACATTCGACCTGTATTTAAAAACAGAGCAAGAATTTTTCCCAAAATTTTGTTCAGGTTTTTTTAGGTTACCATATATATACCATATATATGTACACTGTGTTGTGACAATAATACTTCCTTTTAGTAATCGGTGGTATATCCTTAACCTTGTTATCTTATTGCAGTTAGGGTATTATTGTTACACTGTGAGCCAAGTGGAAATCTTTAAAGAGATATTTCAAATCTTTTAAGCTTTAAAATATAGACGGTTTCAGTCTTGTGAAAGGCAAAAGGCAAATGAACAGAGAGAAAACCCGTTAGGGTCCAAATAAAAAGCATGTTTAAAATTGAGCTTAACAAGGGCCCTTCTAAGAGCCTTGCGGATTCACGCACCGAGGACCCCCACAGATCCGAAAACAGAGGCTGACCAGCTTTGCCTTCTGGGATGCCCCTTCCCCCTTGCCGATCGCTTTTGTGGCCCCTGACAATGATCACAGGCATTAATGCAGCGCACACTGCCGACTCCGGCCCCTACGGTGTGTTTTTCTCACCACGGATGAATGCTGAACACACCAGACATGGCGAAGACGTGGGCTAGTTTATTCAGAAAAAAACAAAGAGGGCTTTAGTATGCAAGTTCATTCTTCGGTGGAAATAGTCTGTGTGTGTGTGTGTGTCAGGCCTGTGTTTACAGCAAATCCCTCTGCTCTCCATATCATTCACATGCATCTCAAAGGCACCTGATCTCGCAAGCTCTTCCATCTTCTCGCTGCTTCAGTTTGATAAAGTGTCAGTTAACTAGCTGGCTAACCCAGACATTTTTTGACAGAGATGATCAGATTTGTCCACTGGACAGGGGTTTTTACAGATTATCGTGGACCTGTTTCCATCCAAAATTTTCAAATCATCAAATGCTTGTCGTTAGGTTAACAGGTGGAGCACTTAGGTAAACGCTGCCAACTTTGCACAGCTGGTTGTTAGATGCAAAATTAAATGCAATGTCTCAGTAACCCATGTCAGTACAGGTGTCCCTATAGCACATTTGGAAAGACCACGCAGGAACCACACACAGAGCAAACAGAAGATCACAACGGCACTGGGACGACAGTGGCGTGCACAATAAACGGCTCCAGTCACCTACTAAACGAAGAAAGGAAATCACTCAAAAGCATTCTCTACTGTAGACAGAGAGCACAGCGACAGCCATGCGGTTTGGTGCTTTTCAAATTAAAAATAGCTACTAAATTACAGCACTCTCCAAAACGGCAGTGGCTTCAGCTGAGGCTGAGGAGGACGAGGAGAAGCTTCAAAATTAGCTTGAGTAAAACTGACTGCGTCCTGCAATCCAAAATGGTGTTGAATTCGCATTTTTACTATTTTTAAAGGAATAATATTATGCAATTATTGCAGGCAGAAAAAAAGTGTAAGGTCCCCTTGCATTTGACAGATGGCATGGTTGAGATCTTTGTAATGTGTAAAAATATTCTGAAGAAAAAAGGTAATTATATTTAATACCTAAATTTATCGGTCCAGTACTGTTTAATGGGGCACAATATTGTGAAGTCAGTTTCCAGTGGCCTGATTGTGTTTAATGCCAACTTTGCCTCTCGCAGCCTGATACAAAGGCACCAGAATATGTAGGCAAAAGAATTCTGGAAAAGAGAGGATTATGGGAAAAAGTGAAAGAGGGGAAATGAGGGAAGTGAGAAGACAGACGCCGTGAAAAACTCAGATATGCAGAGCAGGGGGGACATGCAAACATGTTCCGTTACTTTCTTTCTTGTAAAACATGGATGTCAACACACATCAGAAACACATGGTCATGGTAGCACGTGCGGCTCTTCTCCACCAGATGACACCCCCCACTCATCAGGAGAACAGCGGCCCATTTTTGACCATCTTCACCTGCAGCCATCTTGATACCTCGCAGAGTGTGAAGTACAAAAATGCCTCATGTGCGCAGTGGTCGCCAACTGGTGGATCGTGATTCATTGATTGGTCGTTAAGAAATTCCTAGTGGACTGTGAAATCTACCAGTCTGCAAAGGTGGAAACTTCAAGCCAGAAAGTTAAAATTCAGAGCAAGATTTTGTTTCAATCAACCAGTTCAGTTTTTTGTGACTTTGCTCTTTATACTCAATTGGTTGGTTGGATTTCTACTTTCTGGACCTGAAATTTTCATTTCTGCGGTTCTGAAAAATATACTATTGTGACTCAGCAGCTCCTCAGATAATTTTGAAAAGCAGCTCTGACTGTAAAAATGGTTGAAAACCATTGCTAGAGACTTGTGATGCCTTTGATTGCATTACACTGCAAAATTATACTAGTGCTTTGGAAGTTCTGGTTTCATCCCATATGCGCTGCGTAAGTTGACCCTGCCTCTCGGCCCTTCACTAGTTCCAGAGTCACATATAAACTCACCTCATCTTTCCTCATTTTTACAGTAGATCTCCCTAAACATGTTTAGTAAGTAATACATGGAGCACCAAAAATCAGATGTCACATTGAGCCAATATAACTTGAATTACAACCCTGGCATCACAGCCAGACCTGCAGTCAGATGTGCGTCGGTCTGTGGTGATTAACAAAGATGGTGCATCAAGCGTACACACGAGCAGAAGGTCACGTGAGTGTTTCAGAGACCCGTGGAGAGACACAGAAAGAGGAGGAAACAAGCACAGCGTGCAGTGTAATGACTGAGCGACAGAACCATGCAGAAGCCCGGGCTGATGGCTTTAATGACGAGCTGGGGGCTGAGGACATTTTGCCAGGTCTCACATGTCTGTGTACACGTCCGCCATGATTAATCAAACACTTGCTACTGAATATAAGGATTGCTGTTATGAGAGATCTTGAAGGAGCCAGAAGTACAAAAGCTCAAAAACAGTATAACAACTGCAAGGTCTGAAGCGTGGCGCCCGCCGCCTCCCCCAGCTCCCAGCCATCACTAAAATCCATGCTGTGCCTCTGTTATCCCAGGGTATTGTAACGTACTCTATAATCACAAAGATTTTCTCTGTGTGTAATACAGGGAACCAGTTGGGAAAGCTCGTCCAGTGGAACTGACCTATTGGAAAGCCTTACCCAGCACCCCCCCTCCCCCCCCCAGGTCACCCCATTGGGTCCTTGTACTACCGCTTATTGTGCAATCCCTAATCCCCCTACCCTCCCTTGCATTTCACCCCAGGAAAGCCTAAGACTCCACAACACCTCCCCAGCCCAAATAAAAGGCCTGGGGGGTATTTCATGCTCTGTGGCCCTTCGGGGGTGGGGGCTTCTGAAGGGGCCTCATGCACAGGAGCATCACAGACATTGTGAGGATGGGCCCGATTTCCAGGACGGAGGTTAAAAAACCGTAATAGTTTCCACATCTCCAGTCCTGTTCTGTTCATAGACCAGAAGCAACTAGAGGATTGATGTAAAGATTAATCGACAGAGACATGTAGGACAAAAGAGCCCAAGACCCTCACTTTATATAAAACAGATTCTGACTCAGAGGGAGCCCAACAGAGGGTCACCACAGTGAAATATTAAATTCTGTTTACTATTTACGCCATTATTAACTGAACACGACACTTTAGCATTGCCACGATGACAGACGTTTCTCACTAGCTGTTAACCGCACATTAACACACAAAGAGATGTGGCCCCCCCCGGAGACCGAGGGCGCCCACAGGGCGGGTCCAGGGTCTGTGCCATCGGGTGGAATTAGCTGCCCGCCTTGGCTATAATTTGGTGCCTTACTTCCCTAAAAAAAGGAACTGGTTGGCAGTCCTTAACTTGGATGTGGTGGCTTCTGCAAAACAGGCAAAATGCGCCCAGGTCCACTTCTGGGTTTATTTATAGAGTCTGGCCCAAGTTCTCACAAAGCCTCATCAATTCGCAGCTTGCCAATCCTCTTGCCATTAACGACGTGGCCGTCCTGCGCAATCACACTGCGCAGTTTGAGAAGCCCACTGGCAGAAGTCAGGGTACGAGCCCCTATAAAGCGGATCCCAGTCCCATGACAGCTCCAAACCCGAAGACCACAACTCCTCCCAACCGCAGCCACACCCGAGGTGTTCCTGCACATTCAGACTCTGAGGCTACGACCCAAACTGCACCGGTCATTAAAAAGCTAAACCCCTCCCATTTTGGGTTCGGTTTTCGAGACACTGGACTCATTCAGCCAAACTGTAAAACTGCTCTCCCTGGTACGTTACGGGATTTTTTTTCCCTAGATATTTATTTTTCAATACAACAAGAGTGAGTCTGCCTTTTAGTTTTATATAGTTAATTTAGCTTTAATTAGGAAAGTTATAGACATCTTTTAAAGAACGATTGTAGTGCAAAACTAACAAACCTTTTGAAGTCTGAACTGCCCAACTGCCATATTATTGTTACTGGGTTCACAGTGCATATGATTATCACAGGTTTCATACCAGGTGCAAAGGAAACTGGAATATGGACCTATTGGGGGAACCTCCTGGTTCTGGACATTTCTGTTGGATTTGGAGTTTTCTGTCTTTCTTTACATGAAATGCAAACTGCAGTCAGCAGCTTCAGAGTCCTCAGTGGATAAAAAGACAGGTGGACCCTGCAGCCCGGTGTGTGTGTATCTGTGTATGTGTCTGTGTGTGTAGTGTGTGTGTTTGTGTGTGTGTAGTGTGTGTGTCTGTGTATGTGTGTGTGTCTGTGTATGTGTGTGTCTGTGTGTGTAGTGTGTGTGTGTGTGTCTGTGTGTGTCTGTGTGTATCTGTGTATGTGTCTGTGTGTGTAGTGTGTGTGTTTGTGTGTGCATGTGTCTGTGTATGTGTGTCTGTGTGTGTAGTGTGTGTGTTTGTGTGTGTGTAGTGTGTGTGTGTCTGTGTGTGTATGTGTCTGTGTGTGTTTGTGTATGTGTCTGTAGTGTGTGTGTGTAGTGTGTGTGTCTGTGTATGTGTGTGTGTCTGTGTATGTGTGTGTCTGTGTGTGTAGTGTGTATGTGTGTGCACACGTGTTAGATGGGACAGAGAAAGTGCAGATAGGTTTGGCTGAGAATAGCAGCTTCACCTAGAAATGGGCAACAGCAGGTCTCAGTTGAACCAGATTGAATTTAAGAAGACTGACCAATCAGCGTTTCCAGCTTGTTTTCATGTTTTCTATTTGTTTGCATTATAGGGTTGCTATTGAAAGGGGGTTTGCTCTATAAACACATGGATCCGACTCTGGGAAGACCTTACAAAATTCATTGTTATCTGCAGTAATGACGGAATGTTTAAATATTCCCAATCCAAACAGTACGATTCACTTCTTAATGAGCGTAGCACATGATAAACACTGAATGAGATGGACGGAAGGGTGCCAATTTGTACAGTGATCAAAGTGATCCTCCCTGTGGAAACTGTCTTTTGATCTCCCTAAGTGCCAGAGGGGCCGTTTCCATTGTTAAACTCTTGAACGTCTTACAGTTTTTACTGATTACCATCTACAATCCATGGTGAAGATAACATCTCAAAGGAAAAAAAAGTGAAACGAACAGTCACACATTTCAAGGTTCTGGCTACAAACAGACCGAAGTAACATTCAAGTTTGATAAGAACCTAGTTCTGTGGAACTGGAGAACCACTGGAGATCCATTTATCAGATTAAGCATTAGGATATTTTCCTATGTGTGATTTTTTTCAGGAAAAATTAAGATTCCTTGACTAAGCACATGCATCCTCCCGCAACATAAATAATATTTTAAAAATAAATAAGATTATCAAATAAATGCACTGGCACCAAGGAAAGGAACGAGCAGTATCGTTGTGGTTAATGGGATTGACCTCTGCAGCAGTAATTACGTTAATCAAGGTATTATACACGAACTCATGCATTTTGATAGCCAAATTTTCCTAATAGTGCAAATAACTCTAGACAGAAAGAGATTGCAACCTACCTTCAATCTAAGTCAGCAATCTCCACAGAATACCAAGATTTGTGTCTTTTTTCCCTTAATGTTGTGTGATATAGATGAATTTGGTATAAATCGTTGGAGCGACCTACGAGTACTTCACTATTATTCAAGTATGTTAAGGCTGCCTTTTCGCGGTGCCCGTGTTTGCCAGCAGCATTGGAGTACTGAGCTGGGTTTACAAAGCAGGGTAATGACATGGTGGAGGGTAGTGGGGGTGTTGACATGGTGCAGGCGGTGGGGGTGTTCCTAAAGTCATGCCCAGATCGGCAACCAGTCTCGGGGAGCGAAGGGAAGAGAAGGGCGATTTCCTTTATTTTAATTTAAGCATCCATAAAATAAATCTGATTGAATTAAAATTTTAAGTGTCCGTCTTCAGCTCATAGGATCAGCCGGGCTCAAAAATTTCTCATCAAAAATGTGTCCATGGAATTAAGTCGCAGATTGAAGGTTTTAGGGTACGAATACGCATAATTTCACTTTGTGTGATATAATTATACTATCATAAATGCTTAATAAACTTTGTAATATTATGACTAGTATTTAAACCACGCGTATTTTAAAATATTGTTAACCTGTACTCCAGCAGATTTAAAGACGCTGTTTACGGTGATACTATGACGCAGACTTACCAGGATACAGGTGACTCGACTTTACTGGTTTTAGTTAAATCGTCGTTTTGTATCAGTTTCCGTAGTCAGTAGGGAGCGGTTCATGTAAAATTAAATCATATACTGGAATAGTACAGACGTGATGGTCACCGAAACGCATTTTATCATTGAAACCCTTTCTAGAGGTCTGTAGCCTTGTGCATTTCCGTCAAAAAAATACGAGGCAGCTAAAAGGACCCCAGATATAGTTACCGAAAAAACGACACTAAACGCTGGGGACTGAAATTTAAATTGCGTCCAATAACAGGTTAACGAGAAACTTCGCTTCTGGCATAAACTGCATGTTCTTCAGTCAGAATAAGCAGCACTTCAAGTTACACCATATGGGACAGTCCGGTGGAGTCATCAGTGTAATTATATATGACATGAATAAATCTCAGAATAAAATTTCTTGGTCAATTATCGATGGAGCAAAGACTTTGAGTAAATAACGAGTAAGCAAACGTGATTTTGTTACTATTACGTGAAAGTTATTCGTCATAATAAAAACACCCTGCCATTATTTTATCATAAACATCTTTATATTTACATACAAGTTGCAGATGACACGATCAAATTCACCTCATTCTTTTCCAATTAGCCTAACCACATGACTCACAGCGGACATAAAGCTTCATACTGAAATGCCGTACCTCTAATCCTGGCGTGACGCGCTGCCAATTTGCACAAACGCTGTACACTCAAACCTACTGCAGACAACATAAGATGATCTCAGAGCCCCGAAGTTGTACGCAAACATGTCTTCTCCCCTCTTCAAGCAGCAAGTAAATCCACAAGGATGCGACCGATGTGAATCAGCGGCTGAATGAGATTATGATGGGGACACTGTCAGAAACGCTTCAAGCATGGAATAACTGTGTCTTTCACAACATGTTGGTGGCAAGGGGGTGCTTTGCGTGTATCCGAGCCTAGCCTGTGCCCAAGCATCATTTTGAAGTTTTGCACCATTTCCTTATTCTTCATACCTTTAGTTAGCCTACTTAAAGGACCTGATACAACCTCCCAGTAACCGCATAACTGTTTACACGGAACCTCATCTCTATCTCTCCGGGACATGGAGAATAAAATTGCATATAATCACCAAGCATAAAACAAGCCGATAGGCAGGTAACATCAGTGGGAACAGAGAGTGAAAGTCCTCTGTTGCCTAGTCACCGTGCAAAGAGGAAGTGATGTCAGCATGCATTCACCATCATAATGCCTGCAGTAACCATGGACATGCCCTAGGAGGCGATCACTTCTATATGGTCAGAGTGTTACTGTACACAACCCGGACTTCTGCAGCTGCAGGGAGGGTGTAAGACTAAGGGCGTAGTCCTGGTGTAAGAAGAATTAATCCACAGTTTAATCCTAAAACTGGGGAAATGACAGATCCGTCTCTCGTTTATAAGCATGGTGCAGATTTCATCCCGTGTCTTAAAAATGGTGAAGAAAGAAGGAAAGGGGGGAAAAAAGTGACAATGAATAATCATGTGGACAAGTAATGTGCATGTAGAAAGAGATTCTCTGTGTTCATTGGTTTCCCATTCAGACACAGTAATGTTTCTACACTGAGTGACTAAAAAACAATGTTTTTTAAAAAAGATATGCAAGTTCATTGCACTCTAGTTATCATAATCAGAAGCACAGTGACAGGACAGGCAGGGCAGGCAATGGCCTGGGGCCCCAAGCTGAGAGGGGGCCCCTGAGCTGGGAGGGGGGCCCCCGAGGGCAGCTGATTACATAGTACAGTGCAACGACAAATCTGACTTATTTGTGTATTCTGTTTTGCAGGTCTTGGGTTTATTGAATTTGCTTGGTTGATATTATAAATGTACACTACACAGTTAAATAAAGGTAATAAATTTTATCATGGGAGGTGGAGTTGGGGGGGCACATGGAGTTTTTTGCCTAGGGCCCCCGTTGTCCCTGGAATCTCCTCTGATCATAATAATGCTGGGAATTTGGTTTGGAAAGAAGATTTATGAATGAAACCTTCTGAGAGCATTTGAGGATAAGGACCTTTGTTATTTGGTTCCCAAAATCTGCAAATATTTCGTCATGTTTGACAGCAAATTAGGGACAGAGGTATGACCAGTACCGAAATAATTAAATTGTGCCATGTAGCATTGCAGCATCATTGGGGGTGATATTTTCAGTAAGCTGCCCCTAAAAGTAGGTCTTTATGAGTAAAACCCTGCCCCCCCCCCCATCCTAGGGGAAGTGACTCATGACTCTGTTCTGAAGTCCCTAAGCCATCTGTAGAAGAGTACAATATAGTTATAGTTATCCTATATTACGTGAATGTAGTGTACAGAGCTTTTCGTTACGCGTAGGTATAATTGGTGTGAGCTGTTTGATATTAACAGGGCACATTGAGGCATGTTTCAGATGAATTACAGGAATCCACCGCTAATCTCGAAATGCAAATCTCACTGCCATTCTTTCCAATATCCAAACAATGCATGACAAAAAGTATGAGTGTGTTTGTGCGGGAAAACACAGTGATTACAAACCAAAGGGCAATGGACTTTTAAGGACCAAAGACCCTGAAAGTGCATGAGCCTGGAGCACTTATCATGGACATGAACATCTCAGAAGAAGTTAGTACCCTTAGGATCTCCAAAAACAGGCCCCTCAGCCGAGTCACGATAGGCGGATGCAATATGTAAACGGGCGATTAATCCAAGTCGTTGGATGGTGTTTCCTTCCATGTTCTGCTCCTGCACAATTCTCCGTTCTCCATTCCATCTCTGATGGCTCCTAGCACCTCCAAGGGATGGTGGCCAGCACTGCTGGGGAACCGCAGTGTTTTGGGGGTTCTAATGGTCCAGCTGACATGCTTCCAGCTGCTTGTTCCAAACAAACACGTACAACAGCCATTTTGATGGCAATTAAAATGACGAGCTGGGACACAGCAAGCTTCGTGTGAAAACTGCATCTGCACAAGCTTCACCACATCAGCCATTCTCATCATCTTTATTTTTCCAGGAAGTGGCTCCTGATTCCCCCACACAAGGATTGAAGGAAATATTACACAAGGCACTTTATGAGGGTTTGTGTTTATGGATGGAGTTTAAACAGCAACAAAAGTCATTGGATTATATCGCATGGCTTTGTTTACTACAGGGTAAGGAATGTTCCTGAACAGAGATATTACACTGACCGCAGAGAGAGAGAACAGAAGTAACACTGAACACAGAGGGAGAACAGAAATGAAACTGAGCACAGAGAGAGAAAAGATAATAACACTGAGCACAGAGAACCTGAAATGACACTGTATACAGAGAGAACAGAAGTAACACTGAACACAGAGGGAGAACAGAAATGAAACTGAGCACAGAGAGAGAAAAGATAATAACACTGAGCACAGAGAACCTGAAATGACACTGTATACAGAGAGAACAGAAGTAACACTGAACACAGAGG
>JAODJX010000129.1:23920936-23932322 GCA_026776945.1 Isichthys henryi | reverse complement strand
AAAGTAGAATAGTCCATTACCACTGGGACAGGGGGAACTTAATCTATCCTGAAAACTGTTGCTAAAAATGCAAATGATATTTAACAATGATATTGTGATATATCCCTAAAAGTAACTTCTGGAAATTTTGTCTTCATGGGGCCCCTAGTTTTCGGGACCCCATATGGTTACCTACTCATGCTTTATGGTAAGTCTGCCCCGGCTTGTAACTAATGAGCCATGAGAAGATTCCTTTGGTGTGGTTAGTAGGACGGTATTCTCACAGCTGCTGTGACACAGAGGCACGGCGCTCTCGCCTCTTAGTGCACTGTCCTCATGCTTCCTGATTCCCGAAAAATATCTGGCAGTGCCTATAAGCCGAAGGTCAGAGATACTTACACCTATTGCCTCAAATTCCCTTCCTCTGCATTGTAGCACTAGGCATGTTCACAAGAATTCACATGTGAATGCAGATATACGGACTCGCCAAGAATAGTTTAACAGTGACGAAGAGAAAGATGAATGTTGGGTGGGGTCAGTGTCAATTTAGGATTTTTCTCATTAAGAGACGTTGAACGGGTCAGACGTGGCTTTTACTGGAACTACATACAAAAAACTGAAGTTAAGTTTGCTTCTAATGTTTAGATAGAATGCTTTCCTGCCCCTCATCTCCTTTTTCTGCAACAGAAATTTCCTGTGTTTCTTATTATAAAGGGGTGGGACTGGGGAGATAAACCCCCCCGCAAACATACACATTCAGGGTTCAGGCTGACTTGACATTCCTTAAGGATGCACTTAAGGAAACAAAGTTGGGGGAACGAGAATGGACAAAAAAATCAACAGAAACCTTTAGTAGCCCCTCATTAATTCATATATAAACACATATTTCCCTGCTTACATACGTTTATTTGACCTGATTAAAGACTGTGGTGTCTGTGAGTGGGAGGTATCAGCATGTGGTTTAATACAGTGTTTCAGCTCTGAGTATCAATGTCTCTAACCCTAAATACAGATGCTTACCCAACACCAGTATTGCTGTGGATTTGCACTCTCCTGAATGTCTGCAAACTGAAGATACCCGTTTAACAGTCCCAGAATGTAGACAAAGCACCACTCCACCTTGGGGAATGTCTTCCAAAAATCTGCCTTTGAAGATCCCACATTCTTCAGTATGTATTTTTCTTTTTTTGGTCCGATCAGATGAGCATTTGAGAACATATTTCTACCCACAGTGATTATATAACACTTTGGTGAAGTAAAGAGCTGAAACACATACAGAGAAAGCAGTGAGCCTCTTGCAGGCTAATCTGGCAGAAGCCAGAGACCAAAATAGACTCCACTGGGCTTTCCACACTAACCACTTTCTTTCAAATGTTTAACACAACTGCCATTGTCTGCAGTAATGGGCCGTGCATAATGGGATGATAACTCACTGAACACTCGTAAATCATTAAACCTTCAATTCTGGGAGTTTATTCGTTTCGCACATTTTCAAACGAGACAGATGAAGGCTCTCAGATTTGGAGCTCTCAGGTCACGTTTTGTAACCAAGGAGATGATTTTTCTGACCTGAAGAGAGAGTCCAGTTCCCAAATGGGCACCAGTCATTTCACACAGATGTCGGACTGGACGCTTATGGAACTAGAATCACACATTTTGGTCATGGTGCTAACTATGCTTGTTGTGCTCGAATAGAATGCCTTTGTGCTGAGTGAATTAATCAGTTATTACAGACACAGCTGCTGAAATACCCCCCCCCCCCCCATCACTTCTTCTAATAGGTGTGAAGAAACACCTAAGAATGATCGTCTTGCTGACTCATGCGCCATACCACTCCAAACTTGGCCGAGCGACTTCCACAGGGCCCAGAGAAGACGTGCTCTGGACGGCAAGGCACGATTCAGTCAGTAGGAGTGGAGCAGCCCCAGATGACACCATGTGCTCTCCAGTTAAGACAGTACTGCTTTTTCCCTTTATAATGAGGCTGCAGCCTTTTGCGTTCACACCAACGTGATGTGCAGCATTTTGCATAGCAACAGTAACCACCAGCACACGGCTGCAATTTGTTTTCCTTCAAACAATACTGCGATTCAAGGAGAATATTAGCAACACTATTGACAGGGCCAAGAACTGTATTGTAAGTGTTGTTTTAGTACACATAACTCACTCCAGACACTCAGGTCAGGTGGAAAAGCGCTCCAGGCCCGGAACAAAGCAAACAGAGTCCAAGACAACGGCTGCCACCGTCTGACTAAGATGGCAGCCAACGGCGCAGCTGCAATGGACAGGCTTGGAGAGCTCAGAGATCGCTAATGAGTGGTCATCGGCTCCCGTCCACAACGCAAACACCGCACGCGCAAAGGGATGTCATTTAAACCCTTCAGTTTCTTTGCACCAGTGCACATGGTCGCCATGTAAATTTAGCCACCCCATAATACAGAACTGGCTACGCGCTCTGGCCGGTCACACTCTGGAAAAAGAGTTTTTACTTTGACATGATTTTTTTTTTACGTCTAACTTCCTCTGAATCTTCACAGGGGAAGTGAGGGGACTGCCTGGCAGGGACGGATGTGAACTGGAAGGAGGAGCGCCAATTCACTGCAGCGTCCCAAGTTCACTGGGTTCAGTCTGTTAAAAGGGGCTTCTTGGCTGCAAACTCAACATGGCTTCAGATTAACAGAGAAAACAAACACGATAAATAGGAGCAGATAAGGAAGGCGGGGAGAGGCAGATCTCGGACAGTTCCCATCAAGCCTGGATGCACTCGCTTATTTTGTGGGACCCTCTCTGACTTTAGGACACTGGGTGTCTGTTTGACGATTCTGCTGACATCACGCAGGGTGACATGCTGACCCTGCGGCTTCTCATGAGGCAGTATTCACCCCTCAGCGTCGGTCAGTCGCGGTCACAGTTCAGCAGTGCTGCTGCTTGTGTGTTCTCATGTTACTACACTGTCATATTAATGTGATGAGAGCAAACCAGAGGGTACAAGCAGCATGTCCTTTAGCAGAACGAGAAGACCGAGGCCCAGGCAATACAGGCACCCACGCCCCCACAATTCAAATAAAACAGTATCGCATGTCTACAGATGAAATACAAAGACATTTATAAATGATGAGAGAATGGATCTTCAGGCGTCACGGATCACGCAGCCATGGAGATTCTATCAATACAGGGAAAACATAGAATGCTTCAGTCACCTATGTAAATTTACTACAATGGTTAATAATTAATCAATGCACTTAATGTACAGGCAATAAATTTTAAATGCAAAGGAACTGCAGGCAGCACAAGCTGAGCATCATGCCCCCCTGTCTTAGAGAAAATGAAATTAGCTGGCAACCCCCCCTTAGGTTGACACCTGTAGGGTTGACCGGCCCTGGCTACAGGTAAAGAGTTCATGATGGACAGGAGAGCTGTAAGTGAAAACATGCCCAGACCAGGACACTATGATCCCGTGGGCATTCCGATGAAAAAAAAGCCATAAAGGACAATAATCCGCTTTGTACTGGACATCAGAACACAAGAAACAGCACAAGCTGACTTCTTCGACTCGAGGACAGTGGAATAGAGGTCTATTGTCATTAACAACGGGTTTCAAGTCCAAAAAATGAGGATGCGAGACAAACAACAGGAGCGTTTCAGTCAGCACATCAGTGATGTTGGCAGTACTCCTGACGTCTTGTGGCCTGTGACTGCAGAATCCCAGAGCACAAACCTGCGTCTGGGTTCAATTTCTTGGTAATTGTCTCTCCCCTCCCCACTCCTAAAGAACACTGGCTTTGTACAACGTAAGCCATGCAGTCAGCCCACCATCTCAGAGGTAAATAGCCCCTGATGGCGTGGGGGGGGGCTGCTGTTAGTGCCTGGAGAACCCTCTGCTCTCCATGGCTACATCCCAGCTATATGTCATCACAGTCAACGAGAAGCATTTTATAGCCATACCCACAATGCAACACTGTCTTGTTAAAGTTTTCTCGGTTTTCTTGATTGTCCCCCATCCTTCTTGTCTCTTTCATCATTTACGCTGGATCCACCACTACAAGCAGACCAGTGTTAAGGCTCTGTGTCTATCATGGATTCAGAATGCTCTGGTCTCATTGATCCTCCGGAGAAGAGGTTCATTTAGGGAAAACGCTATGTACACAGTATTCAGAGCAAAGGAAATGACAAAAAGCTTTACCCCTGAGGAAGAAAATATGAAAATGACACAGCATATTGCAACCAGGTTGGTTATGTCTTCAGTGCGAAGGTGACATGTGGCGCCTGATTCAGGAACTTAAAGATCTAGCTGATTCAATAGGGTGAAAAAACATAGTTGGCCATGTCTTTACCTTGGAAGAGCAAACTAAACAGACCAATTGGCAGAGTATCCTATAACATCCTGAAGGTAAGTTTCAATACTGAAATAGAGTCACATGCTGTAGAAAATGTGTGAATGAAGGCATCAGCATCTTCAGTTTGTACAGAAATGTCTTCCTTTATCGCTGCATGGATCAGTTTTGACCATGTGTCTTTTAGCAATATCTCTGCAGCACTTTTTAAACGTTATATGAAACAAATACACAGAAATAGTAGTCAGTGTTTCATGGAAGTAACATAACTGGCTGATGTATCTAGCACCAATTATATTTATTTCATACACAGTCACAGACAGTATGTCACGGCACTGCTGCTGTTGCGGAATTTCAGCGAGCACAGACTCTCAGATGGCTTGAGCTTTACCACACACGACCATATCAAAGCCCCCACAGATCGAACCCCTCCCAGCAGCAGTCATGGCCTTTAACGCCTCTCTTCTCAGTGCTCTCAGCTTATCCCAGAAATCAACACCAATCATGTGTCAGTGACCCAGCCAATCAATGACCATCTGTCCAGCTGTTTCTCTGAGGGACCGGCCTGCTGATGTGTGTGTGTCTCTCTGTGTGTCTCTCTGTGTGTGGGGTGCGGGGGGCGCCGCCGGGGCGGGCCCGCCCGGGGCCCCCCGCCCCCCCCCCCCCCAAACAATTTTATTACTATTCAAGATAGAGAGGAAGGACCTCTGGGTTATGAACAGGGGTGACAGTAATTGAGGTTATGGCCAAGATATAACTCTGTAGTCATTACGAAGTTTCTGCACCTCTGTGGGAGGGTTGAGGAGAGGCCAAGTTTTCCCAGCTAAAATAAATGTGGGAAGAGGATACAGGGCAGGGAGCAGAGAGAAGGAAGTGGTGACTTAGGCCAACCCCATCCTATTTGGCCTATTCGTCCCTCTAGTAGCACTGGGGATGAAGCCCCCAAACAACCTCGACACAGGAGAAAGTGGCAGGCTGGACATCACTGCAGTCAATCGGGTTGTTCTCCAGATGGAGGGAGGCCAGGGTGGAGTTCTTGTGTATCTGGGTGCCACAGATGGAGTTCGGTGGGATGTATCTGTGGGATGGAAGCACAGACCATGGGTGAGATTCCCTCGGCCACCTGTAATGTGGTGCTTAGCTCTCATTTAAAAGTCTCCCATTTGAGACTTTCAGAATGTGGAATCATAGCAGAGGGTGACCAGATAATCCACGTTAGATAGGACACTTTGAGCTAGGACAGGATTTGTAAACTACCATTTCAATTAAAAGGACGTGGATTTCACCTAAGCACTGAGTTCTTGCTGTGTGCTGATTGGTTAGTCTCCTATAATCATGCATGTGCCACTAATTTTAATGTGAAACAGCTGGATGAGTCTTTTAATCAAACAAAACAGTCAAAGCGCAAGAAGAACCGAACTGTTTAGTCAAACACAGGAGCCTTTCAGTTTTAAAGTAGTTTGCAAAGCCTGAAGTAGCTCAAAGTGTCCTCACTAACATGGTTTATATGGTCACCCTATTTTATGCAAGGCTGCTAAATGGCGCATTCAGCAACAGGCTCACACAGCTGCTCTGCTCTGCTCCAGTGAGCGCTATCTGAGGTCTCTTCTCCCAGCAGCCATCAGATGCTACAATAAGTATCCCCCTGACCCTTGCCCCACTCAGTCGCCAGCTCTTTGGATTGTTATTGCATTTTTAAATGTTTCACACTGCACAATGCAACTTAGTATTGTGTTGTATCTTTTGTATAGCATTGTGTTGTATCTTTTGTATAGCATTGTGTCTTTTTCTATTGTATATGTACAGTTTGAAGTCACTTTTGTGCATGCTGCTATAGGTCTTTTGGAGTTTCCTTCCGGATCAATAAAGTTGTATCACTACTCTCACTGACATAAGTATCAGCTCACAGACATAGGTATCAGCTCACAGACATAAGTATCAGCTCACAGACATAGATATCAGCTCACAGACATAAGTATCAGCTCACAGACATAGGTATCAGCTCACAGACATAAGTATCAGCTCACAGACATAGGTATCAGCTCACAGACATAGGTATCAGCTCACAGACATGGGTATCAACTGAGGAAAAAAGCAAGGCAAGTGAACCTGGATAAAAGTAACTGTTTAAAAAGGTGCTCTGACACAAAGGCTGAACGAAAATGCAAACGTAAAGCCTGCAGTAAACACATGGCCTCCAGCATTTACGACCAGCAAATGCTGCATGTGACCTAAAACAGGCTGCCTTGCAGGATTTAAATAAGCTGATAGGAGGCAAACAGTGCCACATTCAGCTGACAAAGGAGCAGTGGCTGGAACGAAGCCTTTAAGAAAAACAGCAGAGAAGTGGGATGCAGGGCTGACATCCTGCTTCAGTCTGCTGGACACTGTCAGCAGCACGATTGCATGCTTGCACACCAACAGCAAGAAACTGGGAAAGTGAAGGATGTGAGATCTGTAACACTAATGGTACAGGACATGAGGTCTTCAACACAAGCTGTGGAGAACGTCCGGATGCTACCTGGGTTGGGCACCATGAGAGCTGGAGTCCATTTCAGTCCCAAGGAAGAGTGATATAATGTGACTTAAGAACTGTAATGTCGTGGGTACCGCCTTCGAGCTGCCACCCTACCCAGGCTGGCGTGAAGAACTGACTCATTGATGGACATTGGCTTTGATCTTGACCACAGTTTGCACCTTGTTTTTGGCAAGCAAGCCCACTCTTTCCTTTGCAATAATGTTAGCATGCCTGGGGGGGGGGGAGGGTTGGGCAACCAGTTGTCCTTGGACCCCCAGAGGTTTCTTTTCTCCATACTTGATAGTTTTTGGTTCCTGTCCTTTCTTTCTTTCTTTCTTTCTTTCTTTCTTTCTTTCTTTCTTTCTTTCTTTCTTTCTTTCTTTCTTTGTCTTTCCCTTTTCCTTGTTTTTCTGTCATTGTATTATTGTTTTTGTATCGTTTTCATGATGTTGTAATGTATCACACCACACCCATGTAAAGCGCCTTGGGGTGACTGCGTTGTGAGAGGCGCTATATAAAAATAAATTTCATTGAATTGAACATGAGGTCTTCAACACAACTGTGGAGGTCATGAGGTTTTAAACATAAACAATACAGGACATGGGAATCTTAATGATAAAGGACATGAGACTTTCAGCATGAGTTGTGGGGGATGTGAAACTCTAAAGATAAACAACAAAGAATGTGAAATCTTCAATATAAGCAATGAAGCATTTGTCAGCTTCAACAGTCATGGTAAAGGATGCGAAGTGTTTAAGACTAATGGCAAAGGATATCAACATAAACAGTAGAGAGCTTGGTCAGGACCAATCAAGCAATGTATCAGGTAGAAGATTAGTGGTATGGTAAATGCCTATATCAGACCAAGGAGTGATGTGGTAATTGGACACTAGGCTTGGTCAGTGCTTTATTTTTAATAGTCATACCATCCAGGTTTTATTGTGGTATATGGCATTTTGGTGGCTTTTAAAAAGCAATGCATTTCTTTGCTGGAGGGGGATTTTCACACAAAAATAATGTAATATATTGTATTACCATAATACTGCTCAAGCCTTGCCAGCACCCCCCCTCCTAGTTGTCCCAGGATATCAATAAGGTGGGATGTCTGCATGCTCCCCCATAAGGAAGACGACAGAGTTTGGTCACCTTTATTTAGCTGAGTTGAACCTGCTCTGATTCACACCAGCTAAACTCCAGGCACAATGACTTCTGAAGCGAGAACTTGTCATCAGTGAAGAATGAGAAGATCCAAGTGTGAAGATCTTACTCACACAGGCTGACCTTGGTGTGATCTCCCCCCAAATGACAGAATGAAGAGGGGAGCTGGAGCGTTAAGCCGAGACCCACCTGATGAGGTTGTGGTCGAGCCGAAGCAACCGCAGAGCTTGAAGTCGTGGAAGTGCCAATGGGACAGACCGCAGCTGGTTGTGGTCCAGCAGCAGTTGAACCAGTGTGTCTTCCATGCTCTGAAAGGCTGCAGTTTCCAAGCCACCCTCATCCAACCTGTTGTGCGCCAGATGCAGGTACACGAGGCCTGGTCGGAGGTGACTAAACACCAGGCCAGGGATGCTCTCGATCTGGTTGTGGTGCACAGAGAGCTGTCGCAGAGGGACCGGCAAGAAGGAGGGAATGCGGAGAAGCTCGTTGTGGGACAGGTCGAGAACCTCCAACAACCTGCAAAGAAATGGCCCGCTGGTAAATAGAAAAGGGAGCAGCAGGCAACTGGTTGATTGATTTACATTGTTTTTTTTTGCCATTTCTACTGTTTACCATCCAAGCTTCTTGATTCTCTCTCTGTGACTTAGGCGTCAACGAAAATCCCTTGATGATCTCAGCATTTGACTGCTCAGGCAAAACAGTAGGATAAATTCTGCATTTACGACAAGCACATTATCAAATCTGAGCCTTAAAAATACAGAAAAAGCAAAGCTACTGGTGACTGTTGGACACGTTCCCAAACCAGCTGGGTGCCACATAGCCGAGGGTATCTAGCATGGTCACTGGGGCACTGTGTCCCAGGTGAGACTGTTAAATCCTAATTTTTGCCCCAGATTCCCAGAAGCCAGGGGGTCAAGGCAGCAGGAAAAGGATGACAGCACTGAATACTGAATAGGACTCCAGACTACGTCAAGGTGTATCAGGGCCTTATGTGTGAACGACCAGGCATATTAAAACACTTAAAACATTGTAGGAAATAATCTTTGTACTTACAATACTTTTATCTGAAAATAAATATTCCCTTGATTCCCAATCCATGTTACCTAACAACTTCTTAAAATGTTTTAGTTTTCGTCAAACCTTTTCTTTCCATGAGCAAAGGATGGGTGATTTTATATATGAATACCACATTTCCACAAGTGTGATTTCATTACTTGTAACTGCATATGTCATCGTGATGTTTTTGAAAAATATGGTCTTGCAAATCTTATTGCATTAACCATAAATCTTATTGGCATCAACAGTTCTGTTCCACTTCAGTATCTTGAAATGCATCTACAGAAACGTAATAAGGGCCAGCATGCCAGAGTGAAGTTACTGTTGCAGTTGTGGCTTCTTGGGTTGAGCACCGTTCTGGCACTGAAGACCTGTCAGGGCAAGGTCTACCCCTTAAACCCAGATCCCCATACTCATACCAGACAGGCCTGTTCCGCTGCCATCGCACCCTGCCAACTGACACTGGCTCAAATGTCAGGGTTACACAACAGCACTTGCACAATCCGGAATGACCACTGGGAAATGAGGAGACCAGCAAAAGCCCTCTGTGGAATATCTGCTGTTCTCCAAGTGCTCTGTCTCATTTCTTTGTTACCCTTGGTTCTGAAAGAGTTGAACCAACCCTGACACCAGCTTCAGAACTACAGAAATTAAAAATGATCACAGTGATTATAATTCCAGTGCTTACTTCCACATGTCAATAACTCCACATGCTTGGCCTCAGTAGGGCATGTCCTGAGCTATTACCCAAATTATTTACAGCATTCTGCTGATTGTGTAGTTGTGTTCAAACCTAAAGACAGAGGAGCATTTTATCTTCTGTTTCAGTTTGCTAAGAGCTCGTGTCTGCTTGACTGGACAGAGCAGACCTGCGATTCCTCTGTGAGAGTAAATGACACTTTCTGTTATTCATTTGTGTCTCGCGGTTTTGTCTGTTACCTTGGAATGTGTGCTTGTTAACATGGATGGTGTGAGGTGATGTTTGACTTTAAGATGGACTTGTTGACATTCAGAAGTTCCAGCTCAACATTTGCACACAGCTGCAGGAGAACAGTGATTTCTCCCCAAGGCTCTGAAACTTTATGTAACCTGTTATAAAAATCCCCTCCATCCTGGCTGACGCCACCCCAGCCCCCCCCTCCCCCACTCCCCCCACCCCCTTTGACATCATCTGCTTTTGTTAAGACACGCAGAAAAATACGTGCAACACTTTGAAGATAACTTTTTGGGGGTTTTTTGTTTTTTTTAGAGCCCACTGTCTGTCCCCTACAAGGACGGAAATGTAAACATCAAAACCATTTCTGATGCTGTTTATCATTTTAGTAAGTGCATTATGCAACCATTGAGGACAAAGAATGACCATGTATGAACTGGGAAGCACACAGTAGTGACTTATTCCAGGTCCCCATACTATGAGACAAGAAATAACTTGTTATTTTTGGTGCAAAACTAGTTGAACTGCAGGAGGAAAAGACTAACATGGTACATAGCCCCATTACACATGAAAAAAGACCCCCCAGGACATTATGCCCCCCCCCAACCTCATGTTGTGAGCATGTAATTTCTGGCTCCTAATGAGAAGCACACGTAAAGGCAGGAAGTGCCAACTCTGTGACTTCCATGGTTTCCTTTTCATCCATCCATTTTCTGTAACAGATTGTCCTATTCTGGGTGGCAGGGGGTCCGGAGCCTGTGGGCACCAGGCAGGGACCAACCCAGTATGGGGAGCCAACCCAGGATGGGGAGCCAACCCATCACAGGCCACTCATACACAGGTAACTCCAATTATCCTCAGCAGGTTTTTTGGACTGTGGGGGAAAACCAGAGAACCCAGCGGAAACCCCATGTTGACACAGGGAGAACGTGCAAACTACTATGCCAACATGACACCTTGAGAATGATTACCAGCCCTGAAAATATTTCACCAAATATTCAATGTGTTGATAGCAATTTTGGAAACATGTTGAAATCATTTGGCTTCCCGTGCAAATACATCCTAATCAGCACCTATCCCTCTGAGTAGCTCATAATAAAAGGTGTTACTGGAAATGTTTCATGTTCCGATATGAAGTCATGCGGTCTAGCATGTTATCACACATCTGAAATGACATACACCTCTTTCAATCACATCAATAACAATGTGAACAATGAACCATCCAAGGCCACAAAAGTTGAATATGGTGTCCCACAGGGATTAGTCCTGGGCCCGCTTATGTTTACCCTATACATGTTACCTCTTGGTGACATTATTAGAAATCATGGTGTTGGGTTTCATTGTTATGCAGATGATACACAGTTGTACATATCTGTCAACCCTGATGATACATCACTGCTATCTCGA
>JAODJX010000129.1:23887646-23917090 GCA_026776945.1 Isichthys henryi | reverse complement strand
CACTCACACACCATTCACTCACACATGCACACCTACGGGCAATTTAGCAACTCCAATTAACCTCAGCATGTTTTTGGGCTGTGGGGGGAAACCGGAGTACCCGTAGGAAACCCCATGATGACATGGGGAGAACATGCAAACTTCACACACATGTAACCCAGGTGGAGACTCGAACCTGGGCCCCAGAGGTGTGAGGCAAGAGTACTAACCACTGCACCACCATGCCGCCCCTACATGTAACGCAAGACTAATATTTCATATCCTACTATAATGTTCAGGCAATGGACCATGAAAAACAGTACATTACCAACAAGATAATCACTGCTTTATACCATCCTGCCTGTAGAGGTCACTACAGAAATTCTGTGTTGTTACCTGAAGGGAGGGAGGTAGCCCTGATGGGATTGCTCTAAACTGGTTGTCATCCAGTCGTAGGTGGATTAGTTTACGGAGGGGCCTGAAGGTCAGAGGGGACACCTTTCCCTCATGGAGGCCATTGCCCTGGAGTTCCAGAGTCAGCAGTTTGAACAAACCTGAAGACAGCCAGACACTCAGTGCTGGACAGCAGCATTATAACCTCTGCTGATACAGAAAGATCAACTCAAAACAGTTACACTCATGGACACACAGACACACCCTCACCTTTGAAGCTTTGGGGTGTAAGCCAACTGATTTTGTTGTCATTGATCTTGAGCTCCTCAAGCGATTGTGGCAGAAGTGGGATCTTTGTCAGGTTGTTATTGTCCAGGTTGAGTTTCTTCAGGATTGACAGATTCTACGACAAGCCAAGGGTATGGTAAGGCTGGACTCAAAAAACCAGGAGACTGGAAGGCATGAGACTTCAATAAAATCACTGAAAATAACCTAAACCACGGCAGAAGACATATAAGCTTCGAGACTTCATGAACTTTAACCAGATGTAGCAGAACAATTTATATATATATGTGTGTGTGTGTGTGTATTTGTGTATGTATATGTACATGTATGTATATATATGTATGTGTTTGTATGTGTGTGTATATATATCTTATGCAGTATATATATATATAAAAATTACTGTGATGAAGATCAGATTAAAAGAGGTGAGTGAGCCAAGTCTAGAGTGGAATTGTAATTCAGATCAAAAGTAAGAAAACCACAGAGGATGGAGACACTCGCGATGTTTACTGTGAGATATGTCTGCAGCCCAAACCTTTAAAAATGTTTTCAGAAATAGAAACCATGCATGAGACATCAAACCAAAAACATTCTACTACCAAAGGAAAGGCAAAAATACAAAGAATTTAGGAAGAATTACTTCCACTCCATTTTATGTACTTCTCTGTCCACCACTGAGCTGAAAAACTCCGTAATTAGTTCCCCAGTCCTTGTTGCATATTTGTATTAATTCAGAGCTGAGAAGACATTCTGCCCCTGCATGCCTGCCTGTCACCTGACATTAGTGACTCCTGGCCAGCTGCCTGAGCACAAAGACCACCTTTGCACACTTTATAAACCTACCCATGATTGTAAATTCCCACTAAAAGTAGCTGTTTCCAACTAAATACTGTGAGTTTTATTGGAAACTCCAGATGTACCATCCTATTTCAAAGTTAAACAATATATAGCGTATTTAAAAGCACAGAATCCTCAGATGACCCAGTTGCATTTGACAGCTTTGCCTTAAATAGCAAAGTCTTCACTGTGCACCTCAGGTTTTGTCAAATAAAGCCTTTAATTATCACATCCTTGCTGCAATAAACGGCTCCTTCTGTCTGCACACTTCTCCCTTTATTGTGTCACATTTCTCTTGCGATCTGCCTTCACAGAGTGTCCTCCATCCTACCCATGCATCTTCATAATTTGGTGTGACAGCCTTTGCCTTGAAGGACCATAATAACGCCTCCATGTATCCTGGTAGCAGCTGAAAATTACTCAACAGTTTAAAAATATGTTACCTATATATTTCAGTTCTAAGCAACAGTAGTAATCTGTCATGTTCAAGCAATGATGCTCCAGAATGATCGTCTGAGACTTTGAGTAACTGACAGCAGAACTTCTAAGAAACACATTTTGTGCCTGTTTTTGGAATCTAAATGTGGACCTGGTGTCAGCCTATAATCCCACACTAGACATACGTATGTATCCCCTCTCGGTTTCTTTCCATCTGTTATTTGTGGAAAGTGAGGACAGGATATAGTAAAAGTTTTCAAAGAATTTCTTCCTGCTTTGCGAGCCTTGATACACAGTGACCACGTAACCAGTGTCCTGAAAAGCAACAGTATGGCCCAGCTGCGGTCACCACAGTGTCCGCTTGCCAACCGATCCTTCACTGCCTCATATCTCCCAGTAGGGGGTGCGGTCGCACATCTACAGCACCTGTGTTTATTTGCAGACCTGTCTTGTTCCGGCATGGCCGGTCAGATTGGGATGCCATTAATTGTTGTGTTCTGATGCTTTCCAAGTAGACCCACTTCAGAGGTTCTAAAGGGAGCTGAAGTCCAGCTGGAGCGGATTCAAAAGTAACAATTAAAGATTAGGCTCTGTCCAGATGGCCTTGTGTTTAAAATTTCCAAATGGTCCTACAGTAGCATGAAAACCTCATTTGTGGGTTGCGGTCGCTGAATAATGACGGAGAGTTTTCAGTCCGTATAAAGGCACCTAAACTGTTTTTAGTAATCTAAATGTTTCCTTTCTGTTCGAGTTTCATAGATACTGTTTCACAAAGATTTTCATGGGCAAGGAAAGACACTGCCAAGAACTACTCATGTGCTTTTCACATGCAGTCACTCAGACAAAACAAGGCTAATTTTTTCCAAGTTCTTAACTGGGAGACCCTTATTAAAATTCAAATTCTAGAATATATTTTGTAACCAAATAATTTTTTAAAATATATATACAATAGTAATGATATGTAATGTTCAGTGACCTAAACCCTTGTGTATATGATCGGCAGGTTGCCGGTTCGAGCCTAGCCTTGGCATGTCTGTGGGCCCTTGACCAGATAGATGTGTTAACCCCCAGCTGTGTGGGCACTGCTACAGGTGGCTGCCCTTCACTGCCAATCTTGTTCTCACCTACAAACATCAAGATGGGGTAGGTGAAAAGTGAATTTCCTCATGGGATCAATAAAAAGTGTATTCATCATCATCATCATCTGGGCTTCTGTAGTTCTGGAGACATGAAAATCCGAGTGAGATGAAGACACTTTGCTACTATGTATCACACAGCAGATAGATGTGTTTAGGTGAGAATTTTGACACTAACGTGTCAGATTTCTGGCCTCCGAGGACCCATAGTCAGGTTCACACCCACCCATACCATTTGGGTCCTGTTTTCTGTGTGGTTTCCAATATTGACTCACAGTTTTCTCATATCTGCCTCCGGAGTGTCATATTTATCTAAACCATAGGGATTCTGTCATTATCATCCACCAGGTGGCAGCAGATTCAGGCTGTCAGGGCACTGCCGGGATGTGACTGCTTCGTTCACTGGGCAGCACATGGCATATTGTTCAAGATTAAAGATTTACAACCACAAGGCTACAACAACTAGCATCACAAAGGGCTCTGCTGTTGCGTCATGCCTAAACTTTTATCGAATGGTTCCTGTTTCAGTAGAAAACAAGTCCCCAGACAAACACATTCAAAAACTTCCGAACGCAGCAATGCCACGGAGAGAGATCCGTGCAATCATGACATGCTCAAAAGACTTACTCGGAACAGGGTGGGAGCGAGGGAGGTGTCGGTCAGCTCATTCTGATGGAGATCCAGCCACTGCAGGTGTGGCAGCCCAGCCAGGGATCTCACAGGGATCTTATGCACCTGACTGCCTACAAAAAGACTGACACGTGTCATTATCCTCACACACCAGAAATTATTCAAAACCACATTGCCATGAAGCAGCACACTGCAATACTATATATATATATATACTGCTACTGTACTAAGGAAAATGCCACTAAAGGTATATATAAAATCAGACGCTTGAGCACCCTTTGTCCTTTAGCTGACATCCTGCACCCCAGCCCACACCTCCCGCCTCACCCGACAGCTGGAAGGCCGTGACTCCCGGGCCAGTGATGTTTGGCAGGTGGGTGATATAGAGACCCTGGCAGGTAATTCGGGAATCAGCCAGTCGACAGCCGTCTGGAAGGGGATCTGTGAAGCTGGTCCTGTTAGCCAACTTTGCGTCGGGAAGGGGATCTGCATGGCCATTCTTTACCTCCTCCTCCTTGTCCTCATTATGCTCTCCATCCTCCTCACTGTCATCCTTGTCATCTTCGTCATCGTCGTCTTCCTCATCACTTTCATCCTCATCGCTTTCACCATCCTCATCCATCAGCTGTTTGTTGACACTTTGTGCTTCTCTTTCAGCCTCATCTTTCACCTTTACCAAACGCAGGAAAATGATCAACCCCAAGTTCATCCCCCTACCATGCTTACTGAAAGTTCCTAGAACTGACCCCTGTGCAACCAGGCCTCATCTTTTAAAACAACCCATCTGTTATCACTTTTTCAGCACCATGCTAACATCCTTTCACCTTCACCGGGCAGCAAAATAAATGAAGAACCAACTGTAGCCACATTATTCCAGGAAAATGAAAGCCCGCTGGCTAAATAGGTTAACAATGCAAGCATGCTGACCTCATTGAGTGAAGCAGGATGTGGAGAGATGGTGGTTACCAAAAGCTGGTCATCGCCTTCTCCTTTCTTGCCCATGCTCTCACTTCTGTCCCCGTCATCATCTTCTACATTTTTCAAGGTTAGGATTGACGGATGGGCTGAAGAAGGAGATTGCAGAGCTCAGCAAGCAGGACATTAACCTCATTGAGCCCCCAGAAGCAAGGGTACTTACTGTCAATGTCAAAGATTTCCAACTGTGAGTTAGAGGAGCTGGTCTGTTATTTACAGAAAAGCTATCAGCTACTTCATCTCCATTTCCAAAACTATTTATGCTGGAAGACCGAGGAGAGCAGTGTTTATACACTCAGAAAATCATCGGAAATGTTCTGTTTGCATTACCAACAACTTGTTAAAGTAATATTTGCATGTAGTGACATTTATAGTAACCCATTTATAGTAACAGTTTTAGTAACCCTTCCCAGTGTCTGCACCCTAGTTAAGCACATATTTTGTTAGTATAATAGAACCTTACAGAATAACAGATAGTAATTAACAGACTAGACAATAAATGTATTCTCAACTTTTTAAAAGAATCAGAATGATCAAATTATACCTCTATGAAATTAAAACACAGAACCAATTATTTAGATAAAACTAGGGCGTATTAAATACCTTTAAAAATTGCAAAAGAGCAACTCATTAGCCAGCACATTTGTGACCCACACTGTACCTCTGAGTGACATCCCGTTTGCATGGCAATCATGGTCTGGAGTTGGAGTACTGGGAAGGGAATGGGTCACATGACACAGATGGACCTGTGCAAATGACAATGACCATCTCTAGGTAACACTTACCTGAGAGAGTTGCTTCCACCACAGCTGCACCTGCTGCCATCTCAGCCTGGTGCTGGGGGTCCATGAAGCCCCATCCCTCAACCGTGGGGGCAGTAAGAGCACGAGCCCCAAGCCACAGGACTACAAATATGAACATTGATACTGAGGGCCCCAAAATGCTTGAAGTACAGCCTTGATATGCTCCCCCAAAAGTCCGAGGACCTGGAGACTCGGATGAGCAATGAGAAATGGGGTGGAGAAGAAGATAGAGGTACATTCATAACACCCCTTTTATTCATGTAAAAAAAAAAACTTACGTCTTCCCACCCACCCCAGCACCAAGGTGTCATTTCAGGCACTGCATACACACTGAGATGTCAACACAATGAGCTGGAGAGCAAGATTCTTTCGCATTTGGCCACATTACTGGCCTTGGACAAATTTAGCGTAGGTATAAAAAACATTAAATATAACAAAAGGTAAACTGGACTGCAGAGATTCTCTTCCATTTTTGTTGGACGCATGTTGGATCTGAAGAATGTGTTTGGAAAGAAATCTCCTTTGAAAAGTAGTTTTGTTGACAACCCTGTGCCTAAACCAACACACACACACACATGCACACACACTCACAGCTTGTCCTGTTTCCTCACCCAGTTTTACATCCTATCCACCTTGGAGCTCTGTGGCCAAGAAAAGTATTTCATACTGTCTCCTTTAAACAAACAAAACTTTTACTGTCAACTAAACCACATTCTGGTGTGAGTGGGGGCTCAGTGTTATTTCATACCTCCATGGTTGGGGTTCAAACCCTATCTCTTCACTGCACGTGTACATTTTGCTTCCTCTGTAGTCCAAAGATGAGCAGTTAGGCCAATTGCAGTCATGTTGAATCTATTTATTTATTCTTAGCAAATATATATTTACCACCCAGATAAACAGCATTAAACATTTTCTTTGTTGGCCAAAGACCTTTGCTTAGCACTGTAAGTCTTACATACACCGTTAATGAACTACCTTTACTGAATTCCCAATGCTCTGGAAAAACGTGCAAAAAAAAACCATGAAACACATGCTGTCTGAACCCGAAGTTACAAAAATATTGTTGAATAAACAGGACCCCCAGGCCTTCGCCTGCCTGTCTGTGTTTCTGCGATGAACCAGCCTCCCTCATCTCCAGGTCTCTGCCCTTCTGTTTGTGCACAGTAACGTGTTCGTCACGCCCTGCTTGCGGAGTGATGCCTGCGGCTTTCAGACCGGTGTTTCCCAAAGCGGCCCAGCATTTACTCAGCGCAGCTCTGGGGGAACGTGTGGACCGAGCAGCACAGTAAAAACGGCGACGTCATGACAGTGTTTTAGTACTGGGTGTGAAATAGAACTATATATCGTCGCAATTTAGCAGTTCTAATGTTGCTTTGCATTTTGTCTAAGTTACACATTATCCTGTTTTATTTTTGAATTCTAGAATTTCTTTCTTTTCTGAAAGTTCCCACATGAAGGAGTGGCTAAGATTGCCCCCTGGTGGTCCTGTATGGTCTTGTGGTCAATTTGTCGACAAACCCATCCACAAATTTACATTTAATTTATTTAGCAAGTGCTTTTGAAAAAAGCAACATACGATTGAAATAATGTGGTCAGACAGTCGCCGGAGCAATTGGAGTTAAGGGTCTTGGTCAGGACCCAATGGTCACATCACTGCTTACCATGGGGTTTTTAATTAAGGAGGAAACAAGGTTTAAATGAAAGTGTGCAGGGGGGTTTGTTTTCATACAGTGGGAATTTCTGTATGTGTGAGAACACATTTTAAAAATGTGTCTTCCATGGTTAAATGACATAATGTAAGAATGTGATTTTTACTGGCATGTACCACCTGCATTTTGTTAAGTCACAGTCAACATCATCATGGTAGATCGACCACTCAGTGTCTCTCTACAGACATCGATGCTCTCTGCGGATGACCTTTGACCAGTGTCTTTTGTGGCACTGCTACATGACAATGGCAGGTGTAACTTTGGACAGTGTGTCAATGGGAGGCTGTGGGAGGGGTCACCTCCCCCCATCCAAACAGCTGAGGATTCTCTACAGACATGAGCACTACGTGAAACAGGATAGCCTTAAAATAGCACAACCGTCATCAAGACAATGCCCATCCACCCAGGCACCCTAAGTGCTGGACTTGCCTTTGTTGCTGGGCCAGGCAGCATTTGTCTAAATAACATTTGCACATTATGTTCACACAATTAGTAATGGAGATTTCATAGATACAAAATTAATTTTACAGGTTAAGTGCAGCACAAGTTACTCACTTTCAAAAACAGGGAGGACAGGCACCCTCCAGACCTTCCATACCTACATGGCCACGTTTGCACTCAAAACCATTCCTCAATAGTTGACCAGCAACAGTTCTGTCTTCTGAGACACCAAGACAGCAGCTCATTCAAATATGACGACGGCATGTCAACAGACACAGTGATCAACACAACACTCTACAGCACTTGGCAGCAAGAATCAGAGAAAAGCAGGCAATTTTCTGCATCCCAGGTCAACAACTTTAGCAATAGTGCAGATGTACAGATAAGGGCATCCCTGTACTATCTATAGCTGATATTCGGGAGATTCCTATATGCCCATACCTCCAGTCCAGGTCAATACCCTACATTCCCCAGTCCCAGTCCAGCCAAATCCATTTGTTCTTTTGTCTTAGTTCCTCATCTAATTATATCTGTGCGTAAGTGGGTGGGATGTCATTCCAACAATAAAGGCCGTGACAGGCAGCAGCCCAAGGCCTTTGTCCTGCGTCTGCCCCTCTGGAGTTTGTGTGCAACAGAGAGCGAAGCTGAACCAAGAGCGATGGATGATGTGTATAAAGCAGCGGTGAGTAGAGATGGGGGTCACTCCGACATGGGCATGGAGGAGGGGGAGAGATATGTATCATATGATGAGAGAATGTAAGTGTAGTACATTGGGAATTGTGTTTAGCACTATATAATTACATTTTACATAATTAGCAGATGCTTTTGTACAAAGCAGTTTACAATTGAGGCAAATAGCACAAACATACGTACAGTGAAGGAGTCGACCAGGTATAAGTGTAGCTGGGCTTCTAACAGCTTCAATAAAGTGCAAAAAGAAAAAAAAAAACAGTATAGCGGTAAGAGCTGTAAAAGTCAGCGTTTGCGTGGTACAAGGACTCCATGTTGGGTTATAATGGTGTCCTCACAGCTGTGTCCTGATACCACTGCAGTACTCTGAGCTCCTAATGGACGAGGGCAGAGTTACAGCTGAGCTACAAGCCATCTACCACCGGTCGAGCGTGACCGATGGATTCTTATGCATTCCATTTTCATGAGACCTCTACAAAAATCTACTTTTTCTCATAAACTGTTCAAGTCAAATCCGAAATGGAGTCAAATTGTATTATACTATGTTCTGTCCTGCATTTTCCTCGCTCTCTTCAGATAAGATTATAACTATATTTTGGTAAGATTAAACTTAGCAGGACTGATTTTCAGGATTTGGCAAGGATATGTCCTTGTGTCCTAAGCTAGTGTCAGCTATCTGATTTACAACCAGCAGAGTTTACCTAACAAAGTTGTTCACAGTTCCATCCAGGGAAGAAACACTAACAGAGCAACAAGGAGAACAATATTGTTAGTTCAATTATATCGTCCGATCAGAAGTCTTTGTGTGTCCTTATGTGGCGTTACCTCCATCCTTCTGAAAAGTAAAGCAGGATTAATGCAGGATTGTTAGAAACAGCTGTCAGTTTACCCCCCAGAGCAATGTGACTAAACCAGCAGGGAGAAACCTGACCCCCGGTTCAAGATGGACCAAAAAACTCCATGAACTCAATGCTGGGCTGTGCTCCAGCGAAGAAACTATTTAGTTTCCATGCAGGGAAACTATCTCAGCATTGAGTTCATTGGGGACTGAGCTCCCCAATGAGAGGAATCTGCGGTATGGAATCTACGTTGTGTTGAATATAGCTCAAAGACAATAGAATTATAATTTCACAAGAACAAAAAATAAAGAGCATGTGGGGGGGGGGGGGGGGTATGTGGCTGTACCTGTGATCGGAAAGCAGCTGTTCAATTGCCAGGGTCAGAAAGAATTCACCACTGGGCCTCTGAGCAAGGTCCTTAACCCTGATTGTGCTTTTCTTTCGATAATCGTGCCTGATAAATAAATAAAATGTAATGTAATGTTTCCATGTAGTGGTTTATAAGTATATCATGGATATATGTGCAGCCTCAGATTCACTTTCCATATTTTTGCAATTAATGAACTGGAATTTGAGCTGAATACTAAAAATATTTGCAAATTTTATAAGGAAAAAACTAATTTCACTAAACAAACTTCCTTTAATCATATGTTCCTTGTTCATTGCCAACAGGTTGAGAACTTAACAGAAGAGCAGAAAAATGGTAATTGTTTATTCTATGCTTAAATTTAAAAAAATGCAGTCACATTGGAACCCTGGAATAAATACATTGCTCATTTTTACCACCCTTAGAGTTCAAGGCTGCCTTCGACATCTTCGTCCAGGATGCGGAGGACGGCTGCATCAGCACCAAGGAACTGGGGAAGGTGATGCGCATGCTGGGCCAGAACCCAACTGCTGAGGAGCTGCAGGAGATGATCGATGAAGTAGATGAAGATGGTAGGTAGCATGCTATATTACCTGCTTATAAAGGGCTGTTATTAGCAACACTGACTTTCTTCACGTGTAAGGCCTAACACGCTCAGTGCTACAGATGGAGGAAAACCAAGCCTGAGTTTGTGTATTCCCTGTCAGGAAGTGGGACAGTAGACTTTGATGAGTTTCTGGTGATGATGGTACGCTGTATGAAGGAGGAGAGCAAAGGAAAATCGGAGGAGGAGCTGGCCGAACTCTTCCGCATGTTTGACAAGTAAGTCCATAAGTCTGTATAATCACCACCCCAAAAGGTACAGTTGAAGATTGCATTTCCTATTTGACAGAAATGGAGATGGCTACATTGACCTGGAAGAGCTAAAGAATATGCTGGAAGCAACCGGTGAACCAATCACAGAGGATGATATAGAAGAGCTAATGAAGGATGGGGACAAAAACAATGATGGAAAGATTGATTATGATGGTGAGTGTGGCCCAAAGTCATATCAATGAAACACAAAACACAAAGATGAGAAATCCACACACAAACAGCTGTTCACTGGAGATATGTTTTGGCACATATGAAGCACCTTTAGCTTAAGCGACATTGACTTAATACATTCAAAACAAACCCTAGAACCACATTAACTTCCATCCATTTTCCAAACCGCTTATCCTACTACTGGGTCGCGGGGGGTCCGGAGCCTATCCTGGAAGCAATGGGCACGAGGCAGGGAACAACCCAGGATGGGGGGGCAGCCCATCGCAGGGCACACTCACACACCATACACTCTCACATGCACACCTACGGGCAATTTAGCAACTCCAATTGGCCTCAGCATGTTTTTGAACTTTGGGGGGAAACCGGAGTACCCGGAAGAAACCCCACGATGACATGGGGAGAACATGCAAACTCCGCACACGTGACCCAGGCAGAGATTTGAACCCAGGTCCCAGAGGTGTGAGGCAACAGTGCTAACCACTGCACCACCATGCCACACCCCCACATTAACTTAGCCATAAAATTTGCAAACATTAGTAAAATCACAAGCTGCCAACTGTAATCTAATTTGTTTCTAATCTGCAGAGTTCTTGGAATTCATGAAGGGAGTTGAGTAGATCCCCACTACAATGGACCTCAAGACTCATCTTCAGAAACTTAAGATTAACAGTCCAATATTTCCCCTTGCCCTGACCAAAGGCAGCCAAGCATTGAAGTTGGACTGTTCATATCCGACATTTCTACTTGGATAATCAAGCCCCTTGTAATGAAACCCAAACTTTTATAAAAAAGGAAAACACCCACTCATAACTGCAATGGGGGGGAGGGGGAGTTACAGAGTGCCTTTCTAGTAGAAAGGAACACTTGCATACTAGTGATGGCCAAATGAAGCTTCATGAACCATTTGCTATATTTTCTGATGCCACTAGATGGTGCTCTATTTATGAAAGGGGACAAAAAAAACCCACCACAAATGGTTCATGAAGCTTCTTTTGCCCATCACTGTTATTTGCGTGTAACCCCACTCTTACTAGTAGAGTTCATAATACAGATTTTTGCTTTTTGAAGGAAAACCAGTCCCTGAATTCATTATTTAAATCCCACTCCAAAGTACAGACAGAAGCTGACCTCCACATGCACCTACTTCCATTACATGAATCAGACAAGTCACTCATGCAACTGGTTTATTGTTCCTTATGCCATGAGCACAGCAGTAGAAAAGAAAAAAAAAAAATCTGAGGTGACCAAGCTTCCTATCAAAAAGGTACCATGCATTTAAGTGCTTGTGATATTTGTTCCACTTGTAGACCTTTGGCTCAGGCAATGTTCACCAAAACCATGGAATGTTCTGAGACAATGCATTGAAACATCTTCAGCATAAAGGGCTGGGGAACCTCCTCTGCAGCATACATTGCTGAGGCTGTCAAAGTCAGGTACCCACACCCAGATTTTACAGTCACCTCAATTCTTAAAGCAAACTTTGCTCAGACTTCAAATTTAGATGACTGTCCCATTTAATGCAAGGACAGAAATGCAGCAACTAACAATGGACACCCCTAAAATAACTGGGCCTAGCACTGAACACATGGATATACTGACATCAGAACAGGACAGAGTTAGAGGTTCCATTCTTTTAGTTGGCAAAGGTCATTCTGACTGCAGCCACAATGGCCTTGGCACCAATGCCATAGAGGTCCAGTAGCTCCTGGGGCTTCCCGCTTCGGGGTACTTCTGTAACTGCTAGGCACTGCACAGTGATGCCAGGCTCTCCAGCTACCGCAAAACGCACAGCTTCACCCAGGCCACCTGAGGCGAGAACACATGAGAAACCACGCAGCAATACAAACTCAGCACCTCGGCTCTGGGGCTCACCTTCTCTATAGTGATCCTCCACAGTAAGTACTTTCCCACCTGTGGCCCGAGCACTGGATACAATGGTGTCAGCATCCAGTGGCTTGATGGTAAATGGGTCAATAACTCTGACATTCATACCTAAAATAGATTAGATCCCGTTTACTAAACAATGCTAGTCTAGGTGATACCCTGCTAAACATACAAGAACTGTGCCATTACCCTCACTGGCTAGGAGATCAGCTGCAGCCAGAGCCTCATGCAGAGTCACACCAGCACCAATGATTGTTACTTTGTCACTGTCAGACTGGCACACCACCTAGACAAAAAATTAGGTTAAAAACAGCAGCGTTGAGTACACTACAACCAACAGAATGTTCACCTACCTTGGCATATCCCACTTGAAACTTCTCCTCTGGTGGGTAGATCACAGGAGTGTCTGGCCGACTGGTCCTGATGAAGCAAATTCCCTAAGAGGATGGCAGCACATTAAGGATATCTTGGTGGTAGATGGATTCATGTCTCATGACAACATCCTTGGAGTTTCCATCACCTTTTTATTAGCAGCCAGCTCCACAGACCTCTCCGTGGAGACTGCATCACAGGGGTAGAAGATTGTACAGGTAGGAATAGCTCTGAACATGGCCAGGTCCTCCAGGGCCATCTGGGAGGGTCCATCTTCACCTGAAAACAGGTAGAGGTTCCAATCTAAAGCCACGTCTGCAAATCCCAGACACTTGACAGACTAAGCCCCAAATTAGAGGATGGAATAAAATAAGGATGTTCAGTTTAATAAAGTAAATACCAGATCTTAAGCTATTTGACCTTATGGTTCAGCATTTCCTTCACTAGGTTGTTCTGATGCCAAAAAATCAGACAACCACTCAATCTTGACTGGTTGAGCCTGGAGTTTCCCAGGGAGCACAAGAAACAAGATGGTGGTACACCACCCAAAGTGGGATCAGTCTATTGCAGGGCACGCATGATACGAGTATTTGGATGAAACCCATGTGCATGAAAACTTCTCCCCATCTCACAAGCAAGATTAAATTCCTCATCCCTAGAGGTTTAAGGCAAGTGTTACCCAATGGAGGTACCATGATTACTAGCTGCAACCACTTATTCACATTATAGTTTTGCCAAACTCATCCCAGCCACACAAGTCCATTTCTTCATCCATTCATACTGTTGAAAAGTACAATGGGAAAGAATGATTCCTGGTTAATAGGATGTAGTGGGTTGTTTGAGGACCTACCAATGGAAACCCCACAATGGGAGCCAACCAAGTTAATGTTCGACTGGGAGATGGCCGCCATGCGGATCTGATCGTAGGCACGGGACAGGAAGGCACCGAAGGTGCTGGCAAATGGCACACAGCGATTCCGCGTGGCACAGCCAACAGCCACACTAACCTGAGGTGGAGATTAGCATAGTTGTAGCCTAATGAAACAAATTCTGCGTTCAAAGTGTCTGCAGAAGTCAAAGTTCAGACATTAGGCCTCACCATGTTTTGCTCTGCAATGAAGCACTCAATGTAGCGTTCTGGGTAGGTTTTCTTGAAGGTCTCTGCAAAAGTGGAGTTCTTTGTGTCGCCATCCAGAGCTACAATGCGCTGGCACACCTGCCCCAACTTCGCAAGAGCAACACCATAAGCACGTCTTGTTGCCACCTACAGAAACAGAACAGCAAGTTCTTGGACTCCCTCCAGCAAGCTTTCAATGTTGCATTTTGTTACATGATTTAGAGTTCCAACAGTGCTTGGTTAAGTAATTCCATAGAGTAGCAACACTGACCATTTGGATAAGTGACAAGCCACATCCACTCACCTTATCACCAAGTGAGAATGCAGGTGGTGAGGGCAGGCTGATGTGACCACTCTCCAAAGCAGCAGCATCCTCTTTAGGCAACAATGGACAGGGGGGTTTGTCCATCTTGATCAGCCCCCGAAGTTCTGATAGGAAGCCATCTACACTATCCTTTGGGAGGGGCTTGCCATGCCAGTTGTCCTCATTCTCAATGCCTGATTAAAAAGGAACAAAGTAGGACCTACAATCACTGCATTAGTTCCAAGGAATCCCTTAAAAAGCGGCAAGGGGAGAATTCCAGGATATTCAGTCCCAGAGAAAGGTTACACTCAATTCACCCTGCAATTGAATCAGGGCCACAGAACAAATGCACAAGTCATTTCAGGAATCTAGGCTAGCGTTTCCCCAATCCAGTCCTGAGGAACCCAGACAGCCCATGTTTTTGCCTTTTCCTAGCTTCTATTTGGAAAAATAGATGGACTGTCTGCAGGCACCTCAAGGACCTGAGTGGGAGATATCTACGCCATTTTATGGTACCCAAGGTCCCCATCCCTTTTAAAACAGACATTGACCCAGTTTCCATTAGCGGGTTCTCACACCTTTCAGTCCTTTGCCTTTGAAAGTTCTGGCAATGATAGCAGTTGGTCTCTCCTTCACATGCTGGGCCTGCAACAGCATCTGGCAGAGCTCTGGGATGTTGTGGCCGTCCACTACACATGCGTTCCAGCTGTGGAGATACACAGGGGCTGAATAACCACAGTGAGGCCAGACACCACCCCCATTCATGGGGATGCGCAAGTCATCAACAGGCAAACAAATGCTACAGTTTATGAACTCATCCAAACTGTATGGTCACTGCTGTCCACTAATGAAGTTTGGCCCACATACCCAAAGGCTTCACAGCGTTTGAGGTAAGTGTCCGTATCATGCTGCAGTGGTGTAGCCTCACTCTGTCCTAGACGATTCACATCCACAATGGCCACCAGGTTGTCCAGGTGGTAGTGGGATGCAAAGGCCATGGCCTCCCACACTGCACCCTCGGAGCACTCGCCATCACCAAGTAAACAGTATACACGGTAGCTGAAGGATATTGGGAGAGTGGCAAGGAGTGACACTACCGGTAATGTTTCTCCACTTGAGCCTCATGCAAACTCATGGCTAAATGCAACAAAAAGCAGCAATTGACATGCAGCTTAAATGATCCAGAACAGTGTTTCTCAACCCAGTCCTCAGGGAGCCACAGCGGGTCCACATTTTTGCTCCCTCCCAACCTGGACTGCACTGTCTTGGGGTCCCCAAGGACCGAGTTGGGAAACTCGGATCTAGAGGTAACAGGTTGTGATGAAGTTTGGGACCAGTGTGAGAGATTACATTCTGTCAATCAAAACAGGTTTATCAATACCTGTAGAGAAGCCAATTACCATTCTGATTACCAGAGTCTAATACTTAAAACATTTAATCAATTTAAAAATGAGCATTTCAGTTAGGGCTGAAATACCTGGACTTGTCAAAATATTTTCCAGTGTAAGCCATTCCACATGCAGCACCCAAACCCTGACCCAAGGAACCAGTTGCCACATCAACAAATGGCAGCCTCTGTAGGGCAGAGAAGAAATGCAGTCAAACAGCATCCCCTTTTATTGCTGGAGGGGTGATAGCAGCATGATGCATGGCAAAGCAGAGGGTCTCACTGGTGTTGGATGACCCTCCAGCTCACAGTCGATCTTGCGCAGATCAAGGAGCTTCGACTCCTCCAGAAATCCAGCTTCTACCCAAGCAGCATAGAGGATAGGTGCAGCATGACCCTGGAGGGGGGGAGGTTTGAACCTGAAGTTGCTTCACGAGTTCACACTGTAGTTTTGCCAATATTTGGCTCACTTGCTAAACTTGCAAACAAATATGCTTAAATTAATGCAAGGGTAATGGCTGACAGCAGATTACCATAGACAGCAGATCAATAATAAAAGGTCAGTCAGGTGCAAATTGCACACATCAGTAGAAGACAAGGGATAAGGAAACAATACAACCCGACAGCAGTAGCCCACCTTGGACATGACAAAGCGGTCATTGCAAGGACTGCATGGGTCCTGCGTCTTGTAGCGCATTGTGTGGAAGAAAAGCACAGACATTATCTCTGCGGCACTGCAACATGAGGTGGGGTGTCTGGAGTAGGAAGCAGAATCTGAACTTACTGGGTGTCAGAGTGGTGCAACTGCAGTGAACTAAGACAGACAATCACAAGTACATTACTGCCCTCCATCAGAAGTTGCAACACAAGCAAATGAGTATCATTTCAAATGAATAGCATTACACACATTCGACAGGATGAACAAAATAAGGATTTACATTTTCACACCATGCTATAAAATTGTCAGATGCAAGTAATTAACTCAACTGACGTAGTCAGATCAGCTACGGATTCTTGTTCACTTTCCAAACTTTGAGGTAAAGACAAGATCAATGGGTGAATACTAATACGGCAGCCATGAGGTAAGCGCATATCCACGTGGTTTAATTGGCGTCACGCAAATATGCTTTTCAGCGTATTGGTCTAGGACAACCAAATCCAATCGGCAAGAGTATGGTAATACTCGTAGATTACTCCGGGCGTACTGGTCGGTCCCACAGAACTCCATTATACCAGCAGGTAACGCATATTAATTGGCAGACGGGGAGCCTGCTCATTAGGATAAATTAATGCGATTTAAGAAACACAATGCTAAATTTAGCATACGCCAGGGGGATTTGGGTAAATTTATATTGGCTTTTGTACCATTATCACAGCTAAGATGTATTTTGGCAGTAAACAAGTTGACAACATGTACAGCAATTAAATTTCAATCTATAAAATCTTCACAGTTAGTTAAAAAAAAAAAAAAGAGTATGTGAGCTCACCGTGTGAATAAATGCGGACTTTTTGCCGAAATACTAGGAAATTACATGAATTTAAGGGGAAGAAATTTACCCGGAGTTGGAAGCGCATGTCGCGTTGATGGAGTGAATCCTTAGTTTGTTGGCCACATCTTGAAGAGCCTGCAAGACTGCATCAGACGGCTTCTCGTAGCTCGCCATCTCGTCCAAAGCTTCTCTCTACCTTCACCAGAAGATGAATGTCTTGATTGATCCGCAGGTTTTTAACATATCCTCACATAGCCCAGCCCACGTTTCCTCCCACAGGGCACATGGTCCGGCTCTGTATTGTCCCCTCCTCCCAAGGAAACTTCAGCTTTTGACGAATGTTTCGTCCATTTTTAATTTGCGGAATTATGTAAAAACTTACATGATATTTCACAATTATCAGCGTTTACACTGTGACATTCAAACAATAATTTCCTGATACATTTTTTAAAATAAAAATATGTAATGTTATATCTTCTTATTACATTATGCTGATCCAGCGGCTTAATCAAGGATAATGGATTATGAACACAGATGAATGAATGAATGAATGAATGAATGAATGAATGTTGCATTTATATAGTGCTTTTTCACAGCGCCCAAAGCGCTTTACAGAAGCAATGGGGAGCCACTTTAACTACCACCACTGTGTAGCACCCACCTGGATGATACGGCAGCCATTCTGCACCAGTATGCTCACCACACAGTAGCTAAGATGGTGAAGGCTTCAGGATAGAATTCACATTTTTACAGCACACTGTCCCCATTACTGCACTGGGGCATTGGGATCCACACAGACTACAGGATGAGCTTCTCTGCTGGCCACACCAACACCTCTTCCGCTATTCCATATATAATTTTATATCTTCCAGATATAATAAAAGCCTGCCTGTACTATAATTTGTCTGATTAATATGTACATTTGTCTGCCTCCAGACTAACCGATGTGTCTGCTTGAGAACCTAACGTAATCAGAATACAACACACAACCATCATGCAATGAAATGCCCTGTTCTTTAAAAGACTATTGTGTTTGGAAGACAGTAATGATAATGGCAGGGTTGGAAACTTTGGTCAGCTGGCTGGAGTGAGATTGTCAATTCAAGACAAGTCTGCACACACATACACACACATTTACATGTATGTGACAGTTTTATTTCCTCGTAAATAGTCTGTATGGTTTGCAAACTACCCCAATGCTTTTGACGTAGCTAATTTTAGGTTCATAATGGAATAATATAGATTTGCCATAAGAATTATTGCATGAGTGTGAGTCAAAGTGTCAATGTCACTCTAGATGCATGAGAGTTGGCAGCCCTGATTATAATAATGTGCACTGAATTTTTTTCTATTTAGAAGAAAAAAACTAGGTTCTTAGTCACTTTAATGGAACCAATGGAAATATGATACACCAACCACACTGATTTCAGTGATGCTGAAACTGAACTTAAGGACTGATTCCTGCATGGTTCAAGAGATGTGAAAAGAATATCACGACTTAAATCACATCCCTTGTAGATGTGTCTAATCTTGTTCCAAGACATCATCTTCTTCAAATTCCTAAAAAGGAAAAATGATCTGTTTAGATGACTCCCCCTGTTTGTCTCTCATAAAAATAACACACACATACATGCTTTATGTTGCCTCAGCACTCCCCTGGACCCCCGCCCCCCCACTGCAGATGAACAGCTGACCCTGAGCACAGCCTGGGCCTCCTCCCTCTCGTCTGCTGTGATAGGCTTCTTGTCCAACCTCTTCAGCAGGGGCAGCCTGCCCAGCAAATGCAGACGATAATCCTCGGCCTCAGCCAGGGGGTTCTCAGACAGAACTAGCGTCTGCAAGGTGCCTGATACACTTGTCAGGGAGTGCAAAGCTTTCTGGGAGGACACCAGGTTACCCCTGGTGAGAAAGACAATCACCAATTAGCATCATCTCCAGTGAAAGTGTAACCAGAAGCTGGCTGGGCTCTCCACACAGTACCAAGGACAGCCACGTTTTCACTGGTGCTACCTGATGTTCAGGTACTGTAGAGCCTTCATGTTGGCAGTAATGCCATCCAGGATCTCCAACTGGTTGTCCCGCAGATGCAGGGTAGTAAGTCGCTCCAGATGGTCCAGTCCCTTCAGCTGCTTAATGCGGTTCTGAGCCTACACTGGCCGTAGAAGAGAGGTAGAATGATTAGCAAGAATGTTTTGTTTTGCTACCGATATTATAGTAAGTAGACCCTGAATTGTGAGAGAGCTCTATCAGGTGGAGTCTGCACAGGTAAAATACAGGTTAAGAACACAGTCCAGCTTTAGTGGATGCTGGGGGATTTTGGTTACATTGTATCAGTAATTCGGGAGTAAACTGCTCAGATAGGTCCTATGGTGTGAGAAGACCGTACCAGGTAGAGTCTGCGCAGATTTGGCAGCTGGATGCCATCGGTCGTCTCCAGCTTATTCCCTCTCAGTTCTAGAGTCATTAAGTTTCCCAGTTTGTCACATTGCAGACCTGACATTCGCTGAATGCTGTTACCTGAGGAGAGACGTTCTTTCAGTGTAAAGTGGCAAGAGTTGTGACAGATTGACCCCAAAGGTTTACTGTCAAAACTGATCATCCACCCAGACTGAATGTGTCTGACACTGACCAATCAGATTGAGGCTCTCTAGGGCCAGACCTTTGAGGCCCTCGGGGCTATGGATACGATTGGTTGCCATGCTGAGGCATTGTAAATAGGTCAGCTGGTTCATAGGCTGGCCAGCCAAACTCTCCACCCGATTTCCATCCACTTTCAGCCAGAGAAGCTGCATGAGTACTGCCAGTGGAGACAAGTCTGACAGACAATTGGATGAGATGTCCAGGAACCGCAGGTGGACAAAGTTGCTAAGCAGAGTGATGTCTGTCAGTCTCCTGGCAACAGGAAAAGGAGTGGGGTATTCAGGGTTGGGTTGCATATTTCGTCGGAAGAAAGGTTCCCAGTTATACAATACCAGTCAAAACTTTGGACACACCAAGCCACCTACAAAGCAGAGTACTAGTGTCACGTGATATGACATGGTCACCTGACCTAAACACAGTGGAGATGGTTTGGGAAGAGTTTGACCAGAGAGTGAAGGAAAAGCAGCCAATGAATTCTCACCATATGTGGAAACTGTTTTTGGATAGCTAGGTAAACATCATAGAAGGGCACCTCATGAAACTGGCGTAGACTTCTTCAAGGGTCTGGTGGTGGGATCACTCTGCCGATCATAAGATTTGAAGACCCATCCCATATAGTTGGCCTCCCAACAAATAAATGTTTTTGTCCAGTGCATAATTCTATATATGTTATTTTAGAATATTGATGTCTGTAATTATTCTAAAATATAGAGAATAGTACACATAAACCTTTCTATGGATAGGTCTGTCCATACATTTGACTGGTACTGTATCTAAAGACAGTACTACATGATCTACTTAATCCATGCCGAGATGTAAACAGAGGCAGGAGACAGAACACAGGGTTTGAGATGCTACAGCAGTTAAGCTGGTCTGCTTAAGCCAACATGGACCCTTATAGGTTAGTGCTGTTAGCATGTCACAGTCCCGACTGATGAGAGGAGCAGATGAGACACTTACCTGTCTCTCAAATCCATTTTTACAAAAGCGTGAGCCAGACCATTACCAATCTTACATAACATTGACAGACCATGAACGATCATCTCCTGGGAGACTGGGCAGGCAACAATCTGTGTATTGAGAATGAGACAGGTGCTATGGACACTGACCACAAACACAGCATGGGACGTTTTTATAGAAATGAACCAGAATGCACTGAAATCTATCAGAGAAACAACCAAACCTTTGTATATCATACATGAAACTAGCCTTTAAACAAGAAAAATCAGACACTGAAAGTAAGCAAACCACATCGAGGACATGATTAACTAAACATGATGTGATTTTTAAGAAAGTTTGACATGTTGGACCCAACAACACACTGCAATTAATGTGAGCTCACCACGTGAGCTGTACCTGGTCTTCTGGCTCTAACACGGCATCCTCTCCTTCGTGCTCCTCCTCACCTTCCTCCTTGGTGTCCTCCTCCTCTACTTCCTCTGACTCTCCAAAGCTGAGCTCCTCTTCTTCAATGTCTGACATTTCTTTCACTTTTGTAGTTTGCTACCTTAAGGAGAAAAAAAACATGTTTGGTCTGTGTGCTCACTTCATTTTGCTAATCTGTTTATTGTATTTTCAGCTACATAGTTAATGAAGTAACATATTATTGCAGAATACGTGCCTGGTGATCTGAACTTCTGGAAACCCGTAATAACGTAGCCATGGAAACGACGCCAACTACCTTAGATGATTAGCATTAGGGTTAGCCAGTAGATTCAAAGGGAGATTACGACATTCAGCTTGTTTGGGAAGTACCATACATGACTGACGTCGGAGGTAGCCAATAGTTTCAGCGGGAGAGGATGCGTCGTTTGTAGGTGATATGCAAAGCGTAGTTCTATTGAGTTGGTTCATGCTGTAAGATTCATCCACATTTGGTCACATATCATATATCCGGTAGGTTGTTTAAAGAGGGAGTATCTCGTTTATTAGCGTAAGACCCACTGACCGAAGCAATCAGAAACGAATTAAATCCAGAGACCAAAGCCGATTAGTAGATTTACAAACTACTTACGACACACGCCTAATATGCAACAGTCTACGAAAAAGTAAACATACGAATCGTAACATTTTGACTACTTATCAATGAACAATAAATACGTGGCTATAGATGCTGCATCATCCTGGGGTTTTACGAACACGGTAAAAGCAAATAGCAAGCCATTTCCTTTATAGTAACTTAAACACTTTTGCATCCTTTTTAACGATATTATTAAGTGACAGATGTTCGTGTAAGTCGTTTTAAAGTTCCTGTCCGAGGACCGCAAATTTTTGTACGAGTACGTTATGAGCGCCTTGTCTATTGCGTACCGTAACTCTTATTGCGGTAGATAAATCTGGACACGGAGCCTGATGGTTCGGCTGAAATCAATAGAAAAATATGTTTATGGAGGTATGGTTTTTGCCTTTCTGTAATCTACAAAAGGCAAAAAGAGCTCGAGATAGCAGCCGTAATCCGGCAACGTAATAAATGTGAAATGTATGTGAATCCAATGAAATATCACTATTTCTCGCCTACTTAAAAACAGGCCGATGATCCTGCTTACTCATTTTTAATTATAACAAACTTCAGACACAAAACAAACGCAATTAGGATACAAGTAAAGTAAATGAATTTGAGTCGCCAAAAAGGCATGCGTAAAAAGATCAAATTACAATCAAAAGGTAAAAATATAAATGTTTCATTGGTTAATAACATAGCAGCAAAATTGTTAAACACAAAAGTTCCACCTTTGAACTCAAATGTACATTTACAAAATGAACAAACACTGCCATAATTAACAATACACAGAATGCTTGGGCCAGAAGACAAAACATCTGGAACCAATAACTTAATAACCAACTGATTACTTACAGGAAAAATATATACACAAATTGTACAACAACATGCCCGTACATGGAAGTGTCAGCACCAATGCACAAGGCTCGAGTTTAGCGTGCAAACACAGAACACTACATTCTGAGGGGCGATACAGATCACTTAATGCATAGTTTACATGCTTTGAAAAATACAAAACTTCTAACATTTCTTGGAGTATGTCAGTTTGGCCGCCACAGTACAAATGAAGCTCAGGTTCTCAAATCTAATTAAGTGACAGAATTAGACATTTTCTTGTGTACTGAGACAATAGTGGCAGGGAGTTGCAGCTGGGGTGGAGGTTGATGGAAAGGGGCAATCAGGACAGAGAACAGGGCAGGAATGAGGGAGAGAGGAGCATATTGTGCCATCCTTCGGGCTGAATATAATCAGCCCCAGAAAAGGGTTAGTATGTCACGTGTAACAGGTAACTCTGGTCTTTAAAGGAAATACAACAGCTGAAGACATGGCTGTCCAGGCCCACTAAACTAAATGGCATATAATTTATGCCAATTTTATGCTACTTATACCCATTCAAACTTTTTTCATACGTTACTGACAGCAGTACGTGAAGACTGCGGGCAGCATGTATAAAGACTAAAGAGGGAAAAATGCAGGTATGAAAGCAGAGTCACATTTGCAATTCATCATAACATGGAAAAGCATGTAAACAATGTGGGTGACACCCGAATACACTGTCACCTGTCACTGCCACACCAGGCAGGATGAAACCTTGACCCATCATCACCAAACACAGAGCGACACAGACAGACGACATTAAAAGGCAGCAGCTGGACAGCAGTGTTCGGTGGTCCACCACTTGCTGTAAATGCTCTGTAAATTATGCACATGTAGACCTTGTGCTCAGCTAACACAGCACAGGTCCCTGCACTTCGGCTGTACATCAACTTGAAATGTATAGCGGTACAGAACAGATGCGCTGTAAATACGGCACAATGCTACCACACGTCTGCTAAGGCAGCAACAGCCTCTGTGCTCACATCTCCTCACACCAACACAGGGCACATCCAAAGCTTAGAAAGGTTCAGGAAGGACAGTCGCTGCTCCCACTGTGAATTCATACTGCTTGCGGTACCATCGCACCATATGACGTGGGGCGTGAAGAAGGATGGACACTCAGGACAGGTCAGCAGAGACTGGGAACCCCATCGCTCTCCTTGCTGTGCAATGCGAAGCCCTTCTGTGCCCTACCGCACTGCATCACTGCAGGGTGGTCGCTGACACTCCATCACTGGAAATGGGTTTGAAACAGAACAGAAAGACAGTAAGAGGATGAAGCTTGCGAGTGGCCCATTAGAAGCAGTGATTTGTGTAAAATACAGATAGATAGATACATATAGACATGCGGTTGTGTACATACATACAGGGGGCTGTACTTCATCTTCTTGGCATCTGGCTGATCTGGAACACCAAGCTTCTCCCTCCTTTCTGCGGCTCGATCTCTGTACTTCAGCTGCAAAAAAATGGCCCACTGTAAAACTGCAGGCGACGCGGCACCGTGCGTACTTATGCGACCGCGCCAGTACACACCTCAGCGTCACGTCTCTCTGAGCCGTCTTGGTCTGCTTGCCGACTCTTCCTCTGCTCCAGGTTTTGCTGTGAAGGAGACATGTGGAGGAGTAGTCAGTGTCATGTTGGCTCCATCCAAATGACCTGGCCCCACCCCCTAGGGATCTAATCCCACCTTGTGCAGCTCCGACAGCTGCTGGTGTCGGAGAAGGGCTTCCTTGCTGGGGAATTGTCTCCTGCAGAGCAGGCAGGCCAATTTGGCCCAGTCCGTCAGTTTCTCCTCCTTGTCCACGCCCCCCTTCTCCCCGCCACCCTCTTCCTCACTGTCACTCTCACCGCTGTAGGCGGCCACCAGGCCTTGAGGGGGGCTACTCTTCTGTGAGGAGAGTTAGATTTCAGGGCATCAGACTCTGAGGTGATATGCAGCTTAAATGAAACCAAGTAACAAAAATACTTGGAGATAACACCCCTTCCATCCTTATTCTCCATCTCCATCCTCACCCCTCTCTCCTCCACTCGTTTCAGCTGGTCCATCAGGGTCTGCGGCCTTTCCAACAGGGTGCCCTGCACATGGGAGATATGCGGCAGGGTGAATACAGACATGGAGCCAGAGAGCAGGCCCCTGACACCTACCAAAACCAGAAGAAAGAAAAAGGAATTACGGGTGGGATGGGGGGAGCAGGCACGACCTTCTTCTCCAGGATGGCATATCCGGCATCGGCACTGGCGGACTCCTTCCTGTCATCGGCGCGGCCTGGCAGTGAGGAGGTGGAAGCGGCTGAGCGCATGTTCTCCTTCTGCCTGTTCAGGCTCTTGGCCCAACGTTCCATATCCTTCGCAATCTGGAACAGGAGAGTGTGGCCATGCCAGGGACCATTTAGCAAGTGTGCCTTGCTATTCGGGGGTCACAAGAACCACGCCTGTACCTTTCTGCGACAGCCGCGTACCTGCTGAGCAGTCTTCGTCTTCGGTTTCTTCTTCTCCTTGCTGGAGAGTGGGAACTCGGATGCGGAGCCTGAAGTCTCCGTGGAGGATTGAGCGGGAGCTGGGATGTAGGTCTGCTTTTCCCCATCCCAGTACATGTACTGCTGGGTGTGGGAGTTGTAGTAATACTGTGTAAAGCAGAAAGACCATAAATGCGAAGTCCTTCTTCGTGAATCATAAAGCTGAAGACTCCATACATGTGCTGTCCGTTCAGAACAGACAAGGAAACAGCAGACCTGAGAGGTGGCGTCGTAGTACAGGCCAGTCAGCGGGTCATAGTAGAAGCCAGAGCTCTCATCGTACTGGTAGGTGGACACATCTGGCACAGCTGGAGGGAAGGAGGGACAGCATGTTTCTGACAGCAAAGTGCAGGGAGACCCCGACAGCTTGGAGTATCTCTCATACTTACGGTACTGCTGATACTCGTAGGGCGTGCCGGGGGTCGCTGGCTGTCTGGGCGCCGCAGGCTGGGGCTTCCCAATGATCTCCGTCTTCTGGGCTGCGGGGGCTTGAGTGTAGAGCACGGCCTGAAGAAGAAGCACTGGGTCAGGGCCCCGTCTGCTGAGTGCTCCTGCCTCTTCTCACACCCATACCATCTATCCAAAGCTCCCGATACTGCTGCCTGTGGGTCTGCTTCAGCATACCTGTGCGGACTGCGTGGTCCCAGGGGTGGAGGGTGCCTGGGTTGGTGTGGCTCCCAGAGGCCCCTGGCTGGCATCCACTCCTGGTGCCTCTGGTTCAGAGGATGCTACAGCTGTAGCTTGGAGACAGAAGGGCAGAAATTCACATTCAAAATAGAATATTCAAAAGAGCAGCTGTCCACTTCCATGTTTGTTCTCTGTACCAGTACATCCTGCTCTCTGGCACTGAGGATGTGGGTTCTGTGTTCTCTAAACACAGAACCACCTCACCTGCTGTGGATCCTCCATATGCTCCCATCAGTCCAGCCCCAGGGGCAGCTGGCACAGCTCCAGCCCCTGTTACACGCCCTCCTTCATATCCCTGCCCCTCCGACCCAGGAATCTCCTGTTCCTCCTGGGTGTACGTGCCCACGTCTGCCCCCTGCTGGTACAGGTTGTACTCGCCCCCTTGTGATGTAGTGGCAGCATTTTGTGCCGTCTGTTAAAAAAAATAAAAATTAAAAAAACAGTGGGGGGAGTGTAGAGAGAGAACGGTAACATCAAAGCACTTGGGACAAACAAGCGAGGGCAGAGTGCACAGCCTGGTACCTGAGTGACGGCCCACTGAGCGGCAGCGATGGCTGTGCTGGCTGCAGTAACTGCACTGACCCGGCTGCTGTCTGTCAGGAACACGTCGCTGAGAGAAACCAGACATCGGTGGCAAGCGTGTCAAACAGCTGAAAGCTCACCGGTAGATGGGTTATGAAATATGCAAATGAACAAGAAAATAATGACACCCCCCTCCATAACAAACATGTTTATGTCGAAGGTTATGACGGAGAGGACTCCAACGTGTCGTTGTGGTGATTTACTTTCCTAAGAATGTCACCTTGTTTAGATCTGGCTGATGGTACAGGGCTGTGCTTGAGGGTCATGATGGCCAAATGAAACTTCATGAACCATTTACTGTATTCTTTGACCCCACTAGATGGTGCTCTTGGTTTGCTTTGGAGCAAGTATTGAGCTTTTTTTTATTATTAGAGAGCACCATTTAGTGAAGTAAATGGTTCATGAAGCTTCATTTAGCCATCAAACTTTTGGGTATGTGAGAGTTACCGCTTGGAGCCCTTGGCGTACTCCACAGCTATGACCTTCCCATCGATGGTCAGTGGTGGCTGCAGGGCCTGCAGGATCTGGAGCAGCTGGGATGCCTCCTGGAGGACACAGCAGGAGATGGGAGTGAGGCCTACATTTAGCCAGTTGCTGATTAACACTAACAGCCTTAGTAAATCAGGTCTCACCACGATGGTGCTGAGCTGCAGGAAGGCAAATCCACGGTTGAGCTGCGTCTGCTTGTCCTTGATAAGGCGCACGTTAGATGGGGACAGTGTAGCAAAAGGTGCCAGGGCAGTCAGGATGCTCTCCAGGGCAGTGTGAGGTCCCAGGTTTCTCAGGATCAGAGCTGAGAGCATGCCATTGTATGTAAAGACAGCTTAAGGCAGGGGTGTCCAATCTTATCCGCAAAGGCCGGTGTGGATGCAGGTTTTTGGGATAACCTGTAGGTCAGCTGTTCAAAGCCATGTGTGAGGACTCTTCAGCCAATCAGTCCTCTGCTTAGTAATCTAATTAGGGATTTGCAGCGAAAACCCGCACACACACCGGCCCTTTGCAGATAAGACTGGACACCCCTGGCTTAAGGTGTGTGTCTTAATCAGTCAAGCAGACCAGGGCAGTCGATCATACTCACTGTCATTGGCTACCTCCACCGGCTGGGCGGGCACTGCCAATGGCAGAATAGGGGCAGCTGGGGTGTAGATAGTAGGCAGCGGCAGCAAGCCCTGAACTCCTGACTCCTTTGGTTGGCCTATGAGTGCTTCCTTATGCACCACGGGTAATTTAACTTCTGCTTCTAGGGAGGGACACACCAATGAGAGAAGCAAAGCACAACACAAGAGCACAAGTGAGAGGAGAGTGCACAGCAGCATCTGAGCGCACTGTACGGTTGGTGTAAACTCATCCTCTACCTGATTTTGGGATCCCACACTTGAAACATTTCTCTCGCCTTTTGAAGTTCTGCACTCCACACTAAAGAGGGAGGAGACTCAGGGTTATCAGGAGGCACAGAAGGCAAGCATGACGATTTCACTCAGCTAATAGTCCAAAAGGAGAACAGTTCCAGGCAAAAGCTGGTCGATCTGTACCTTGTTGCAGGACCAGTCCTCGTTGGCACGGGGCTTGGGGTCACTATAATGCATGGAGACTCGCTGGCCCAAGATGCTGAGGACCCTCTGAAACACACCCAGAAAGAGAGTCGGGGGAATAGAGAAGGAAAGTGAGTTTCACCAGCCAGCAGCTGGGCCAAGAGAAGAGCCTCAACTGATCAGAGAAAGGCGGAAATGAGGCCGGTGAGAGCAAGAGAGGTCCGAAATGAGAGAGAGGTCGAAAGCCGCAGAGAAAGGTCACCTTCCACTTTAGAGAAAGGACCAAGACCTTGGCCTGCATGCCACTGGGGGCATGTGGGAGCGGGCAATGACCTCGCTCTCCAGACCATAACCTCAACCCCCCCCTTCTAGGGGAAACCTGCAGATGGCTAAAAATATAATTAAAAAGTCCCCTCCACGTGCCAATTGGACCATCCTGACAAGCACTGATCCCATTTGCTTCATCTGGGGGAATAAAACTAATTTGACAAAAGCCGTAAAAAATCCCTGAGGGGCAAGAAGAGCCTCCATAAAACACAATAAGATGGACTTTGACCCACATGTAAACAGACTATCCCACTTCAACTAGAACCTCATCAAAGCCAACAGGAGAGACTGAGGCCTCTCCTTTGGTCAGCAGTTCATGGCAAACTGTAGTTATTGAGACTTATGGGCCAAAACAGCCCCGACATGGTGAGCCACCACCCTGGAACCTAGTCTGACGTTTATCTACTGAGCCTCCTTGGTGCATCTCAACCATCAAAATAGACTATGAAAAAGACTTTGAGATTTTCTTCAAAGACAGCTGTCCTGGAGGGTTCAGACGCCATTCGTTAAATGTGAACAGAAATAGAGAGTCAGCAGTTCTGCCATTACAGATCATAGTGTACATGTCTTGGGGAGTCCCCTAAATATGTCTACCATCGGTACACAGGACTAAACAACACTGAGCAATTAATGAAGGTTCTATTGCTGAGGGTTTCTAGCGAACAAATACTTCAAGCCGACAGAGCAAAATTTTTATTAAATCAAGTTCTGTCTCCATTCCAACATGACGTTCACCATACTAATGGATCATGGGTTCTGGAGGCAAAATGGGGCGGGGCCGAGGAAGTGAGGGCTCGTATGGAACTACAGAGATTCTAAACAATGTATACTTCATTGAAGAAAGCAAATTGACAGGAAAGAGGAGAAGTTGTTGGGCTTGGGTGTCGTGGATGTGTCTGTATGGAGGGGCTACAGCCAAAACATAGATACCAGCATCTTACTGCTTGCTGTATTGCGTTCACTGCTGACCTGATGCTGTCAGTGAATGCAGGTCTGTTCTTTCAGACAGAAGTAAATGTAAAAAGAGTGTGAATTCCAGGAAAAACCCTGATACTGTAGCCATTAAAACACAAAGGGGGAAAATGAAGAATAGTAAGTCTGCTTTCACTGTGGCAACACTGGTCAGGCAGGCCGTGCGGCCGGCGTGAGGCCTTTGCCTGGC
>JAODJX010000129.1:23866715-23877349 GCA_026776945.1 Isichthys henryi | reverse complement strand
TTAAGTGTTTCGTTCACGATACCTGACCTGCTGGATTGCATTCCATACGTGCATATAACTCAAAATGCGACATGAGTCTTTTAAGACGATCGGTTTCTGTTTAAACAATATCTCATAAACGATCTAAAAAAAACAGGTTTGCAATGCACCACGGACGTCCGAAATATCTGGTTTAAAAGGCGCTGTAACATAATGGAAATGGCGACCCATTTCGTTTTATTTAAAAGTGATTTTATTACAGTAAATCTCATGACATCATGCTTTTGTTATCCCTAAAATTAACAAGAACGTTTGCAGCTCCAAAAAGCAGTGCATAAGTCGACTGCCGATCGCCCATGCGTACGTACGCAGGGGGTGGTCAACTACCCAGCGTACGTGTGCGTACTGGGGGCCTGGGGGTGGGGGCAAAAAATCGGTAAAATGTGCGTACGTACTAAAACTATGGCCCCTTATAAGTACTTGCTGATTTGAATTCATTATGCCCGGCAACGTATTAACTATTAGCAGCAAGACACAGGTAGCACAATGGTGTCACATATATACTCATAACATTCAGCTGTCACAATCGTGGATAAAGTATGCATGCATGAACATTTAAATTAAACCAAGTACACTTACTGCCTGTCACATGTGACCCAACCAGTCAATCACTGCAATTGTACCACGGTGTAATGTTTTTATACATTGACCTTAGACTAGGTGAGACAGAAAGCTTTTTTATATATATATACACACACACACACTGCTCAAAAAAATTATGGAACACTTTTTAATCAGAGTATAGCATCAAGTGTATTAAACTTCTGGTATATTGATCTGCTCAGTTAAGTAGCGGAGGGGGTTGTTAGTTTCAGCTGCTTTGGTGTAAATGAAATTATAAACAGGTGAACTAGAGGGGCAAGAATGAGACGACCCCCAAAACAGGAATGGTCTAACAGGTGGAGGCCACTGGCATTTTTCCCTCTTCATCTTTTCTGACGATTTTTTAACTAGTTTTGCATTTGGTGACGGTTTGTGTCACTACTGGTAGCATGAGGTGACACCTGGACCCTACAGAGGTTGCACTGTTAGTCCAACTCCTCCAGGATGGCGCATCAATACATGCCATTGCCAGAAGGTTTGCTGTGTCTTCCAGCACAGTCTCAAGGGCATGGAGGAGATTCCAGGAGTCAGGCAGATACTCAAGGAGAGCTGGACAGGGCCGTAGAAGGTGTTTAACCCATCAGCAGGACCGGTATCTGCTCCTTTGTGCAAGGAGGAACAGGAAAATGACCTCCAACAGGTCACTGGTGTGAATGTTTCTGATTGTTTGGTCAGAGACAGACTTCATGAGGGTGGCTTGAGGGCCCAACGTCCTTTAGTGGGCCCTGTGCTCACTGCCCAGCACCATGGAGCTCGATTGGCGTTTGCCATAGAATCTCAGAATTTGCAGGTCTGCCACTGGCACCCTGTGCTTTTCACAGGTGACAGCAGGTTCACCCTGAGCACATGTGACAGACGTGAAAGAGTCTGGAAAAGCCATGGAGAACGTTATGCTGCCTGCAGCATTGTTCAGCATGACCAGTTTGGTGGTGGGTCAGTGATGGTCTGGGGAGGCATATCCATGGAGGTACACACACACCTCTACAGGCTAGACAACGGCACCTTGACTGCCATTGAAATCCTTGAACCTATTGTCACACCCAATGTTGGTGCAGTAGGTCCTGGGTTCCTCCTGGTGCATGACGATGCCCGGCCTCATGTGGCGAGAGTATGCAGGCAGTTCCTGGAGGATGAAGGAATTGATACCATTGACTGCCCCCAACACTCGCCTGACCTAAATCCAATAGAACACCTCTGGGACATTATGTTTCGTCCATCCGATGCCACCAGGTTGCACCTCAGACTTTCCAGAAGCTCAGTGATACCCTGGTCCAGATCTGAGCGGAGATCCCCCAGGACACCATCCGTGGTCTCATTAGGACCATGCCCCGACATTGTCAGGCATGCATACAACTATGTGGGGGCCATACAAACTACTGAGTATGTTTCTGAGTTACTGTAATGAAATCCGCTGCATCATTTTTCACTTTGATTTTCGGGGTGTCTTTGAATTCAGCCCTCTGTAGGTAGATAATTTCATTACCATCAAACGATGTGGCATCCTTTCGTTCCTAACACATTACCCAGTCTACATCAGTATAGATATCCAGCATAATTTTTCCCCCCATTGATATGTGATGTGTTTTCAAAGTGTTCCTTTAATTTTTTTGAGCAGTTTATGTATGTGTGTGTATATGTATATATATATATGTATGTATGTATATATATGTGTATGTATATATATACACACACACACACATACATACACCCTGGCGTTTCATTGTTAAAATGATCAATTTAAGTTTCCTCGTAAAACACAACAGTACATTAACAGTATTACTTCTGCTTGAATGGTACTTCCCTGCAAGTACATACAACATATTTAAACTACGTGTCATCTACTGATTTATTGGTTTTATTGCAAAGGTAGATCTGTCTGACACACTCCGGCACATTGGAGTGACGCTGGGATTGGGCAAATTACCATACTATGTAACCGTGCATGTGCAATTCAAAACAGTGTCACTAAACATCCCATTTGGTCTCATGGTCTGATCTGCAGTGTGTCAGACACTGCACTGCAGACCTTCGAGGAGACTGAAAGCATTTACTGTACGTTTTCAGCTAAAGTAGGTTAAGTAGGAACTGGGTTGTTTACGCATTACCACAATCATGATTTAGATAAGCAGAAAGGACAGCAAACGAATAGATGTCGTCTTAAATTTCGCAGGTCTGCATGTCACTGGGTGAATGTCAGTGACAATTTGAATGTGCATCTAACCAGGTACTGTATAAGATATGTTTCAAAATTTAGATGGTTTAGGTGAAGCTATGCATTTCAAATATATTTTTAAACGGTGACAATACACATTATCTGATTTTACGATGCACTGACACAATCGACTTCATGTGTTACTTTTTATGAAACTGGTAAGAATAGTAAGTCTGCTTTCACTGTGGCAACACTGGTCAGGCAGGCCGTGCGGCCGGCGTGAGGCCTTTGCCTGGCGAGAGGCGTTGTGGGCGTGTACGTGTGCGTGTGTGCGCAGTGTGAAGTGACCTGGTTGGTCTCCATCCAGCGGGTGGCCTCCTGCAAGTGACTAAACTCGACGAAGGCGAATCCTCGGCTCTGACCTGGAGACACAGCCGCCAGCCGGCCCACGACGACAGAACAACACCACCACAACAACGCAGTGAGGGGTTAGTGCTTTCACATCAGGGAGGAGAGAGAGAGAGAGAGAGAGAGAGAATATATATATATATATATGACAGAGAGATGACTGCACTTACCACTCACCATTTAAATCTGCATTTACCACTACTTTTTATCAAACTGGTAAGATGCTTCGTAACAGGATCACACTGTGTAAAGCCAGCAACAGGAAAAACTATTTTTTGTCAATTCAATATCACATTTTGGGTAAAATCCTGATATTATCACATGTCAGGTGCCTTTAATTCAAACTGAACAACACAAAAGTCAGTTACCCTAAAAACTATTTATTTATTTTTAAGTACAGAGAAAATTCCTAGATGCATTTTACAAAAAGAGCCACATCAAGGTCTCTTTCCTTTTTGGGTTCTCAAACAATATTTTAAGACCTATTTTTGAAAATATGTAATTATTCCATTTTATCTCCCTTTCACATTTTATTTTGTGATAAGGAGTAATTGAGTGGAGCCAATAGAATTTCACATAGGATTAAATATACAGTACAAGAGCGGGCAGAACAGACAGACAACACTAATACATTTGAGTAATAAGTTACCATAACACTGCAAAAGACCACAAAAGATGGGGTGAACAGAGAAAGGCGGAGAGGGTGGAATTTTACACAACCCATCACGAAACCAAGCCCCTTTTCAAAATCCGAATATATAGTGTAAGCACTGCTACTTTCATTCCACCCTAATGACAGAACAAAGGAGTTAATTTAAACATCTACATCTGACAAGCATATAAAAACACACATACAAAAAAGCTAAATTTAGGTTATTTAATGTATCTTTATATGGAAATTAAAAATTCAGATATTTAAAATTAAAAACAGCTGGTTGTTTAAATATTGAACTGCACCTATTTTATTTCCAGAGATAACTGGCATCAATAGTAACCAATGAAGGGGGAAAGAGGCACGTCAATGTAAAAGGAGCGAACAGGAGATACTAGGAATGTTTCTGGAATCATAAAAAAATAATCCTTTGAATTTTTTAAATCAGACACTGGTCAGGAAGACTGGTAGGAACCAGCAGCTCAGACGCATGCCCACAGACCAAAACAGGAGCTGAAGATGTGACACAGGCCAATGCTGGTGTACTCGGAACTCCAGGGAGATGATGGAGAGATTGTGGGAACACATACTAACATCTCACATGTTCACATAATCACATAGTGGACCGGAGCCTCTGGATCAGTAACAGATCATGTGTGGGGATCATAACAAAAGAAGCTAGTGTATGAAAGAGGTGCTGAAGGATGGAAACAGAAATGTACAAAAAAAAGGGTGTGGATATATATATATATAGACTTAGAAGTCCAGCATAAACAAGGATTAGACAAGTCTTGAGCCTTCTTTAAGGTAGCTTGTACTAAACAGTTTTTTGGTCAAAATAAGAACAAATGAAGTCAATCATCCCTTTGAATATAAAACTTTTAACGCCTACTTTAGCCTGTTACAATGACCTCCATTTTTACTACTTGGCCTGTTTGGTGTAAGTTCCCTCATTCTTTCTCTCAATTATCCTTGGCCTGCTAAGACTCCTTCAACCCATTCCCTACCCTCCCCCATCACTCTATAGCAGGAGGCAGGCGCTCTTCTTGCCGCGCTTCTTGGCCTGTAGCGCTGCCCTGGTGGCCATCTCGAACACGTCCCGGACGCCATCCTTTGTCTTGGCTGAGCATTCTAGGTAGCCGAAGGCATTGATGCGATTTGCCATATCTCGCCCCTCCTCAGGTTTCACTGGCTCCTGAAGAGATGATTTTAAAAAGATCTGAGAACCATGTTGTGACCACAAAGAGAGTCCTGCATTGGTACTGAAAAGAATATGTGGGACAGTCCTCCTCTTTAGACCTAAGGAGAAGCTAAACTGCTGGGGCAACACCAAAACTATAAGAAATAACCACTGCTGACATGCAGGAAACAGTAGGACAGCAGCAGGGGGAGGCATACTGCATTCTGGAAGGACACAACCACCCAGTACAATTCAGCCATTACCTCTGTTGCCACTGCAAAGCAAGACAATGCATTCAAATGGCTGCAGGGTGATCAGTACCTTTCCTGTAATTACTTTGACTCACTCATCCATTTCAAAACTCCCAAGGAGGTGCCATCCTCAAGGTGTTATTGAAAAAGACACCTCCATTCTGCTGCTCAGGGACCACAATGCCCGTCTCTGGATTACCTACAGACCTCAAGGCATCTCAGGGTGGCTCCGGTCTCAATCATAGTGCAATAAACTACATTATTTTCTTGTAAAACCAGGTTGCTAAGCAACATTCCAGTGGAGCTTCAATTTCTAGCTGACTTCCATTTTGAACCACATTCCTCAGACCATTGAGGTTTGTTCAACTCGTGTTCTTACTCGAACAAAATCTTTTTACCTAGCTAGGTATTTTATCATTTCAACAGGGATAAAGTACATCACTCATGGCCACAACAGCTGAGGTCTTCATACTAGCTTGATCCTGGTACCTGTTTCATCTTGGCAAGCTCCCTGCGCGTGAGCTCGTCGTTGCGTAGGTCCTTCTTGTTACCCACGAGGATGATGGGCACATTAGGACAGAAGTGCTTCACCTCAGGGGTCCACTTCTCTGGGATGTTCTCTGTTAAGCGGGACACACACCGGGAACATGAGACCGTGCATCTCCCATTGCATTGTGAACATTGCCTGATGAAAGAGCCCTACCCAAGCTGTCGGGGCTGTCTATGGAGAAGCACATTAGGATCACGTCTGTATCCGGATAGGACAGAGGCCTCAACCTGTCATAGTCCTCCTGCCCAGCAGTGTCCCACAAAGCGAGCTCCACCTGAACAAATGACGAAAAAGGCTAGAATAAACGTCCATGTCATAGCTTATAGGAGAGAAATAAAATAGATTTAAAAAAAAAAAAAGAAGACTGAGCCCAGGTCAATCTAATGGTGCCAACTTTCAATAGCTTGGGAAGTTTTAACAGACTTCAAAACAAAATTGATCTCTATGAAATTTAAACTGATCTGTTTACTACGTCACACACACGCCCACAGCAAGGGCAGGCAAAGTGGAGAACAGCAATCAGTAAGAAACAGTGTACTGAGCATAAAGTTAAAGAAGCACAATCAATTACACGGGAAACAAGTGAAAATGTGCATATAAAAGTTCATAGAACGCAATGTACCTCAAGAGAGCAACAAAAACACAGAACAAATGATAAACAACACAAATAAAGAATCACCAAGGTACAAGACAAATATGCAACATTAAGGGGAATTTCAGATATATATTTATTTCATGGTAATACTACAGAGTTCTCAATAAACAGAACATGACGGGACACAGGAGCTTGCAAACAACAACAAACCCCAAACATGATTAGAAAGAGAACCTGCTGACACTTACCTGCTTGCTGTCCACCTCTATGTCTGCAACATAATTCTCAAAGACAGTGGGGACGTATACCTCTGGAAACTGGTCTTTGCTGAAGACAATGAGCAGACAGGTCTTACCACAGGCTCCATCTCCCACAATCACTAATTTTTTTCGAATGGCAGCCATCTGCAAAACAGAAAAATGAGAGACAGACAAGGTCAGACCTGTTATAGTCTTGCTTTTACTTGCTTTACTATCAATAATTTGTCATTCTTTAGCTTCATGCTTTAGCACATGCATAGAATATGATATTTATTGAACCAATGTGTTAAAATCCTGTGTTTGACCATCTGTTAACAGAAACACCAAGGTCACATGCGAAATTTCTTTACAATCAGTTTGCCCATCATCTTAGAACTTACACTCAAATGAGACAAGTGTCAAAGCAACCACACCAAAGGGGAGAAATGCGAGTCAAAAGTTCCAAGCCTCACTGGGTTACTGAAATACAACCACATAGTATGACCAATGCACTTCATACAGAGATTTTTGTACCACCTCTGAAGAAACAGGCTGAAGGAATTCATGCAAAAAGGAGAAAGAAAATGATGAAATTCCTGAAGGAATAACACCTTTCTGCATCAGGAAAGAATATTTTATGGAAGTAATATCACAAATGTATTGCAGCATGAGTCAAAGAAAGCAGTGTGTTTTACATATTTAAATGAACTTAGGTCTGTTTCGGTAGCAATCAGAATTACTGTACATGAACAGTATATATATATATAGAAGGCATTATTTTTAACAAGCAGCCCACTGAAACAGACAGCATAACCTACACTTAGCAACAGTGTGGAAGACTACAGATTATGACCTCTGTTCACAAAGCTAAAAGCAGTATTTAAATGGTATTAAGGCATTTGAATCTACGTTAGGATATTTCACACAATTATTTATAGAATTAATTATTTTTATTACGTCCTAGTACTTGGAGTAGTATTTGGAGAATACAAACAAGTCAAATATTAAAACCCGGTGACAGTGCGACACAGTAAATCCCGACTGCTTACGGCCCAACAAAACTAGTCATAGTTCAACAACACATAGTGGAAAAGGGCCAGTCCGGCGTGAAAGACACCCCCGGAAGTACCGATGCGGAAGTGAGGCCCGACCGGAAGTAGGGGGTTTACCGTCAAATTATCTCAATTAATATAACGATTTACGAAATATACGACAAGGACCCTAGATAAAGTTTGAAAATGAAGATGTTCAGTCTAAGTGTCGCGCGGTTACACGGCATATCTGACATTGTTCATATAATAAAAAGGACAACGGGTTGAGAACCAAAACCACCGTTATGGCCCCCGCCGTCCCCGAAACGCCCCAAAGTTTTATTTTATTTAATTAAACACCGAAATACAACAGACTCCCATCTTTAACATCTCGCTTTCTCGTCGAAACATTGGTACGGAATAAATAGCACCGGCTTTACGGCCGATAACTAGGCTAACCAGGAGAACTAAGCGCCACGTAGGTGACTACTCCAGAGAGAAGGACTAACCGGATGACTAGTTAACAGACCCTTACCATTTTACTAGCTGGTTAGTATTCTCCCCGTCGCATTAACAAAACTAACGTCGCTTAATTACTGTTAAGCTGCATACGGGACCGAAAAGCTGCTAACGCCTGGCTAGGGGGTCGCGATGATATATATGTATCACTATATATATATATATATATATATTATATATATATATGTTCTTCAATACAAGTTGCGGCGGTATGATGCACTGCATTCGCGATTGGAAACCGGGGATTTTAATCGGCCATTACTACACTCAAAAAGCGGACAAAAAGTACTAATCAGCCCGGGGCGATGACTCGAACCAACAACAGCATTTAAATGGTAAAATTTTCTCAATAAAATTATGATTTATGTTTTTTTCGTGAGTCGAACGATGAGGTAAAGTATAAATAAGTTACTTTACCGTTTGTTTTGTCTCGCCGCTCTCCGCTTTCAGTCTATCCTGTTCGACTCCTCCACACTAATCGACCCGCCCACTACCGCTCACTTTAGCCAATGGATGTGCCGTATCCCATAAATGACAAGAGATATTAACCAATGGAAACGGAGCAGTACGAGGAGTGCCTCATTGCAGATTGCAAGACAGCCAGGCCCACGGCCAGCCCGGCCCACTCAGTTCTGATTGGTCAGAAACTACACTATTTCTCAGATCTGATTCGTTGACCATTTCCTCTATGTACTTCCGCGTCGTCCTGCTCCGTAGCACTACTACTAATGTAGCACTCGCGTCGCTAAACACCTTTCATTTTGTTGTCATTTACTGTAATATGTGATGGATTTAGATGTTCTTCTAAACACATTACTTTATTGCTCTGTTTTTGTCTAACGTTAAACATTACAGCGGATCATCGCACTTGCTTTGCCAGTGATTACTTACACATCACATCTCATTTCTCTTCGTTATGATTAGTTTAATGACATATACTACATTATAATGATTTTAATTTATCCCAACACTTAATGTAACTTTGAATTTATTTGTTTGTTGACTTTTGCTGTTGAAGTGCTTTATTGTATGTTTTTGTATTTGCATAATGTAATTGCAGATCATTGAACAACAGTAATTCCTGTGCAACACCGCTATTTAAGAAGACATAACCAATTAGTAAAGTATATATTTTATATATTTGCCAAATAAATAAAAGCAATACATATCCAATTACCATAATAAACATAATCATTTAAAACATGTTCAAATCTCTAACCGGCTTGAAAGTGAAGTGAAAGTGATTTGCGATTGTGGTGAACATACAGTACAGTACTGAAATCCATCCTCTCCGTTTAACCCAGTGTAGGCGGCTTCACGTGGCCGCCAGAGAGCAGCAGGTGTGGATGATACTTTGCTCATGGGTACCCCTCACTGTGCTCAGTGTAACTATTAAACTAAATTGCCAATGACAAATGAAATCATTGTGGTGATAATACATAATAAATAAAAATAACTTGAATAAAACAATTTCCACAAACCTTAAGGAAATGGAAAGCAAGGACTGAGTTCCAAAAAACATTTACCACAGATATATAAGGAAAATCCCAAAAAATTTATGCTAAAGTTTTGCACAAGTAGCTGCAAAAACCTGCGTGGCTGTTGTCAGAATAAAATGCAAAATCACCTCCCTCTTTTTGCCAAAGTAGCCTTGGTATCACAATATGGTAAAAAAAGCACAGAATTAGAATAATCAATTAATTTAAAATTAAGTACTGAAAATAAGTTGAAACATTTTATTCTCTGCTCACCTGATATGCAGTTTTTTAACAGTTCCTTGCCTCCCGCGCAGGTGTCCAGTGTGTACATTCTGTAGAACTGTCTTCTGTACCAACCTGTAAATTTACTCCAGTCTGCGATACCTATGTATCACAAAATTGCTAGTAGATGGAGATAATGTTTAACAAATGGATTATCAAAATGCACAAAAACTGTTGCATTAAAACACTCTTAACACTCACTATCAAGCCAGAGAAAATGAGCCTGCCTCCTAAAGGACTCCCTCGGAACAATTTCACGAAAGCATGAGCACGCCAGAGCAAGTTCTAAGATTGCAGCATCTCCTTCAGAAAGGACAACATCCAGGAATATGTCCTGCAGCACCAAATCTGGCAACTATATAAATATAAGCAAAAAAGCGTAATTACACACAGGCACTGGCAGCTGAATGGTATCTGAATGCCTGAATTGTGTTTCCCTGAATGTTTGGTATCTGTTTGGTAGACACAGTCTGTGTGTGTGCGATTATTATAAAGAGGTATTAGAGATTATATGTCAGTGATACGTGTCACACGTTGTCGAGCTGGCCTAGCAACACAAAGCTGTGGTGTCTGGAAAACTGGAACATCCATGGATGCTTGGGCAACCAAAGCACATGGAGGTGTCGGTGTCTCTGGAACATCCATGGATGCTTGG
>JAODJX010000129.1:23846545-23862920 GCA_026776945.1 Isichthys henryi | reverse complement strand
TTCAATGTTTTATTACATTTTTTTTCTGGCACCCCTGCTGCCAGAATTTCTCTGTTTTTTTACGATTTTTTTTTTTTACAGTGTGGGAGGGAGCAAAAATGTGAACTGTCTTGCAGAGAGCTTGACGGGAGCAAAAACATGGACCGACTATGGGTCCCTAAGAACTGTGTGGAGGCTGAGAGATTTAAGCCATACTGTGTTTCCCACATTACGGAGCCCAATACGTCCAGTGCCAAGTCCTCAGCCCGCATCTCCCTGCAAACGAGGAGACACAGTGCTGACCCTAAAATGAAAACAAACCACAAAGCCAGGCATATTTTTTCAGGTTTTTGATTTAATTCTACGGAAAGTACAGGGTCCTTCCTCCTGCTCTGTTTACAAGGAGTTTTCAGTGTCCCGATTTAAACCACAGATCTTATTAGTTGGTTCCAAGAGGCAGAGCCAGACATCATATTGACACCAGTGAAGAGCTATAAGCTGGAGAGAGGTAACTAGTGTCTGAAAACACGTGCCTATCCTGAGGATTTAAAGGCAACATTTTCTTTTCAGGAAGTCAAATAACTTAAAACACTGCTACCTGCTAGAGCTTCCTAGGAACTCGGTGCTATTTCAAATAAATGTTTATATTGAGTGTAACCCATAAACTGAGAAACTTAGGCCTGAACACTTACAGTATCTCAGCTCCTGGGTGTTGAATTTTCTTACCAGAAGACCAAGGAGTGTCAGGATTATAACACACATGTCATCCACTCTAATACTGAACACAGGTTCCCCACCAGGCTGTGTTCAGCTCCATGCTTTTCATTCTTCTCCCCCCATTGATTGTACCCTCATGCACCTATCAAATACCAGTAGATGCCCTTCCACCAAAGTTAGGAACTTAGCTGTGAGTTCCTGGACCATCTTGACCATCTTGTTTCCTAAAAGCTCACATTGGCCACTTACATAGTTGGACCCATTCAGTTAAATGTATCCAACTAAGATGCTAAGACAGTTACAAACTATGCTTTTAGGAAACACTCTCTGGGAACCATTGTAGTTCCTGTCCACTTTTTTGTATTGCTTTCCCACTGTCTGTTTATACAGGAAAAACATGAACCCTTCTGATGAATAAACATGGGATCAACACATGACTAACACTTTCTGGTTAATTGATACATTAAGTAAGAATGTACTACTACATTATTTGTGCCACCTCAAGTAAAATGCTACCAAAACTTTTTTCATACAACAAAATGTAAGCTGTGAGTTCGAAGCAGATTAGAAGCTCCAGCCAGTGATGGTTACAACAGCTCTGTAGTATCTTGTTCTCCACAACCAGCAGGAGCCCCATGAGGTAGGTGTAGAACACAGATGTCCACCTCCTCCTGCAGGTGACTGTGGATGACCAAGGAATGGCATAAGGCCTGGCATGAGTTCTCTATGGCAGTGATGCCAGTCCCTGACATAACCTTCTTCTTTCAACCTGGAACGTTTGTGATAGTCAGTGCTGTAATCCCTCAAGCCATGGGAAACCCCCAACTATCTTATCTTCTCTCCTGATAGGAGTCAAGAAGGAGGTAAACTTGATCATCACTCATTAACATGTTTAACACACCAAATTCCCGGCAAGCTTTAAAAAGATACCTCAGATGTTTTACCAGTGGATCGATGGAATGTCAATTTCTTTGTAATGAAGAAACACAAATTTTGAATAAATCAGATCGATGCCCCATGTTTTACCAGGTCAGCCAACTGCGATTGAGACATCAGAATAGATGCAGTGTACTGTTAATTTTGGTCATATCTTTTATATTTAAGAAACAGAATATAAATACACACGCATACTAGGACACAAGTCTACGGTGAAATTTTCAGCTGAAATGGAATCCCTACCTTGAGGTGAGGTGACTATAGTAACGCAAGTCAATGTGAAGGTCAGTGTATTATACGGGTTTAAACCTGCTCTGGCTTTCTCTGTCCCATCGCAGATTAAGTAATAACACTGGAATGCAGCAGCAGCTTTCTGGTAAATATCTCTTCTATGCCGGTAAATATCTCTTCACCTCAGTTTCTGTAGCTGTCTTCTCCCCTCATGCCTGTGAGTCTTCGACAGTAAGGTAAATCCCATAATCCCCTGCTCTCCCTGACTGTACTTAGCCACCTTCACATAATTTGGGAAACGAATGCCTGTTCCTCATCGGATTCAGTGTACATGTGTCAATTTCCTATATTTATTATATATTTTATGGTATTACATTAATTGTAATATTTACACAAATTCCTATGCTAGGTGCCCATTTTCCATAGTCTTTGGGGTGCTGTTCTCCTGTAAACTCCTCTTGAGTGAACACAGTGTTTGGCTTGCAGAAATGTGCATCTGAAAATCTCTGTTGCAGACCTTCCTTGAATACTGTTGGTTTTGTTAAACTGGGGAGAAGGATGCACCCACTTAAGATCACTGGACTGACTTTGTTTACCAGACTGGGATGAGTCGCTTCCCCCCTTTCTCCTATCTGGTTGCCCATTCCTGTTACCTGCTAAAATCTTCATTCAGACCTGACCACTAGTGTTTTCTGAAAGGTTTTCAAACCACAAACTGCTCACTTTCCGAGTTATGCAGGTGATTTTGTTTTACATCTGCCTTCAACCATTTATCCTTGTTAGGACTGTAAGTAGGTCATTTATATTATGGTTTAGAAGATATATACACATAACGGTAACTGACAAATAACTAAAGCAGTGGTTAGCAACACATCACAAAATCAAGCTTCTGCCATGGTCATCTCAGTCGCCTGACCTGAACCCCATTGAAAACCTGTGGGCTGAGCTGAAGAGCAGAGTGCACAAGAGGGGGCCGAGGACCCTGGATGATCTGGAGAGATTCTGTAAAGAGAAATGGTCTCAGATGCAACCAGATGGAAAACCTTTAATAAAGGTAATTTAGGAAGACTACACAAATTCGTTACACCAGAGACGTGATTTCCCCCACATAAAAATACACAAAAGTTTATTCAACAATATAACAGGGCAATTTAAAAACAATCATATGATCGTTCTGATCGGCAATGCCAACTTCTGCCCCTCACACACACCAAAAATAAAAAATACACTCAATACATTAAAAGCCAGTTAGGCCATGAAAATAAAACGGAACATGGAAGAACACCGAGGAACAGCACTGGGCCTCACCATGGCTGGTTAGAAAGAGGGCACCTTCCAAACACCACATGCCATTCGCAGGGACGGATTACGGACCGGGCCAGCGGGCTGCTGCCCAGGGGCCCTCGCGAACGTTTTTCCCAGGGGCCCACACAACCCATAATCCGTCCCTGGCCATTCGTGAATACACCTCTCTAGTGGAAACCAGTGCAATAAAAGAGAAACCCTCCACCTCCCACAACTCAGCCTGCCATCCACTTCAACCCCGCTGCTCCGGTACAATAGAACAAAACATTAAAACAAAAGAAAACAAAACTGCCCCACCCCGAACACGCGACACAGGGGGCAATATAAATGTGATTGCGGTACCTCCCAATTGTACATTCTGATAGGCCGCCAAACAAAGAAACAAAACATTAATGTAGACAAAGCAGCAGAATCGCTAGGGATTGCAAGATGGAAACCAAGGAAGCAACAATCACTGCCGTTGCCATATGCAGCTAAACCAATACGCTGAAACCACTGCCCTGAAATCAAAGGGAAGGGGAAACTAAGCTCCACGAGCTTGATCACTCAGCGAACACCAACACCGCAAAACGGAGGCACACGGCGACCGATATACCCCCAACGCAGCACAAGCTAGGTGCGCCTAATGACGGACAACATTGCCTTTGCCCACACTGTGGAAACTGAACTACCCGGTACCACGTACACGTCCTCAAAACGTGCCTACTGAACGAGTTCTCCCCCGCTCTTATATGACATCACCTAGCTCCGCCCCCAATCTAAAAGCTATCAGACCAATAAATCCTAATTAAAGTAATTAGGTATATACCTTTGTATGAAAAGCAATACCCAGTACTTCGACCTGTCACACATGTACATTTGTAAATACAAGTAATCTATAGGAATTAAAAATCTAAGTGGTTCCTTTTTGTTTGGATGGGTGCTGGGGGGCAGTTAGAATGCAGCTTGTTTTCTCATATAACAGGAATGTTTTCCTCCCCAAATTTCCCATAAAACCATTGACCCAACCCCCGAATATTTTGTAAGGAGATGACCCATTTAACAGCAAGCACATATCAGTTAGATAGGAAGTATTTGGGAAAAGCAGCAGGGGTTTTGGAGAAGGGCAGTCAAGGGCCAGATTACACAGTTCATCAACCCTGAGCCCTAGATGTGTGGGTGGGAGCGGGTGTAGAAGGAAGAAAGAGAGCAGGAGGAGGATCTGTGGTATGAAAAGGAGGTGCCCAGGAGGGAGGCCCCGAGTGAGACCGAGTGGAGCAAAGCAGACACAAGTGTAGATACCTCGAGAGGAAACTGCAAGGCCCCTCATGCTGCTGTGGGTGGTACATACAGCGCTGCTTTCGGCCCGGATTTCAGGTCAGAACCTCCTTTGCCGCCGTGGTTCTCTCGCCATCTTACAGGTTTGTGATCACCGTTTTTAGTTTGCTGCTTTTGCTGAGTTAGATGTGTACTCCTTCAGGGATTAACTGAGTCTGGTCGGTACCGTTCCTCCTCCACATCGGTCAGTATGAGCTTCAGTCAGGTCATGCGGGGTCGAGGGCAGCACCTCCACCAGCACGGGTGCTGTAAAGGGGGGGGAGGTAAGATGATTAAAAAGGGCCTCTGAGTGACATAATTGCATTGCTCTGGGTTAGGGGCCCGATACGATATGCTTTCATGGCGTGCAAAATATCCGGCAGCACCCCTGTACACCAGTATTTGTACCAGCTCGTCGACATCCTAGATTGTATATTAGCACTACTCAGCGTCGCAGATGTGATCTCCTGACTATAGGGGGCACTACACCTGAACGCCAGATGGTGGAGTGTTTCTCTGACTTCGGAGTGGAATCCGGGAGTTGCAGCTTGCTGCTCGGCCGCGTGTCCCAGGATGACTGCTGTCTGAACCCCCGCTATGGCTTCCAGGATGGTAACGGGAAGTGCCACTCCTGCCGGTAAGGCTGGCGCTCAGAGCTGCACCGCGCCGCACCTGCATGCCACCTCTCCGGGTGGCGTCCACCCCCCACCTACCCCACCTTTCTCTCCTTGCGCGCAGGCCCGCCTCATGGTCCGAGTGGACCGAGTGGAGCCACTGCACCATGTCCTGCCTGGAGGGTGTACGGCAGAGGAGACGCTTCTGCTACGGGCTGGGTGACTGCGAGGACAAGGAGGCCCTGGGGAACCTGCAGACTCAGTCTTGTGAAGACCAAGCCTGTTGCCCACGTATGGCGGCTGGCCCGACTCATTCAACTAACACAGCACCCCAAGGGCTTTGGGTGGCATTGGAGATTTTCAAGCTGACAGCTGGGTCAGACTTGAAATGAAGCTCCATTTGCCATTTGCACAAGTGCTTTGGAATGTGTTAGTTTTTACATATCCCATCATGCTCTTCTTTGAGACACACACACACATATATTGGTGAGAGCAAAGCTTGGGGCAGCTATTTATCCAGCACCTTTGAAGCATTCCAGGGGTTAAGGGCCTTGCTCAAGGATCCAACACAGGTGTGACTACTCTGCCATACACTGCATTCGAGCCATGACTTTCCGATCCAGATAAGGCCTTTGTCTTTGATATGAAAATGTATTGTGTGAATACCAACTACAGAAAATTTTAATAACTCCAAAATGCCTCCCATCTCACCCCACTCAGAGTCTGGGGGCTGGACAGAATGGGGCAAGTGGGGAGCCTGTTCGGTGACCTGCCAGAAAGGAAGCAGGAGCCGTAGGAGGATGTGTGCCAAGCCCCCCCCGATCTGTGGGGGCAACTGTGAGGGAAAAGATACCATGACTGAGGAATGTGACACAGGAATATGTCCAGGTCAGGAGAATCTCCAGCTGCCTAAACGCGTCACCAGTCCACCGACACAACGTCTCATTATCACCCTGAGCTTGGTTTATGTTTTCATCCTTTCACTCTCCATCTGTGGTGGCCCTCTGCCTAATACCCAGTCCACGGAGCCTGGGCAGAGTGGAGCCCATGGACGCACTGCAGCAGGAGCTGTCTGACAGACAGCATGGCACTACCCACCCGCCACCGCACCAGGAACTGCACAAACCCGGAGCCCTCTGACAGACCCCCGGGAATGCCCTGTCCTGGCCAGTCTTTGGAAGAGCAGGACTGTAACAACCTGCCAAACTGCCCCGGTAAAAAAGCGAAAACATCCGAGATGTCAATGCTGTAGGAACAGGAGGCAGGGTCATCAGACTTACTGAGACTCTGCTGTGTGGATAGGTAATCAGACTTGCTGATTGCTGTGAGGCTGAGTAATCAGACTGACTGAGACTGCATTGAGGTGGGGAAATAAGACTGATTGACTACTGTGAGGCTGAGTAATCAGACTGACTGAGACTCTGCATTGAGGATGGGTAATCAGAATGACTGACTACTGTGAGGAGGAGTAATCAGACTGACAGACTCTGCATTGAGGATGGGTAATCAGACTGATTGACTACTGTGAGGCTGAGTAATCAGACTGACTGAGACTGCATTGAGGATGGGTAATCAGACTGACTACTGTGAGGCTGAGTAATCAGACTGACTGAGACTGCATTGAGGATGGGTAATCAGACTGATTGACTACTGTGAGGCTGAGTAATCAGACTGACTGAGACTCTGCATTGAGGAGGGGAAATCAGACTTACTGAGATTCTGCTGTGTGGCTGGGTAATCAGACTGGGAAAGACTGCTATGAGGCTAGGTAATCAGACTGATGGCCGTGAGGTTCAGTAATCAGACTGACTGACTACTGTGAGACTGGGTAATCACTCTTACTGACTGAGGCTAACTGTGCCACCCTGTGTAACGTGCAATCCTCCTCCCCCAGTGGATGGCGGTTGGACTCTGTGGAGCATGTTCTCCGAGTGTTCTGTGACCTGTGGTGTGGGGCAGAGAGTGAGACTACGGCAGTGCACTTCCCCAACTCCCCAATATGGGGGTCAGGACTGCTCTGGAGATTCTGTCGAAAGAGAGCTCTGTAACACACGTAAGCACTGCCCAGGTGAGTTCCCAAAAGCAATACTCACTGCAGAGCCCTTCACCGCATTGCCACTATAAGCATCTGAATACAATTTTACTGCAGAGCCCTTCACTGGAATGACGTAAGCAGCTGAAAATAACTTGACCGTGGAGTTGTTCACTGGAATGAAGCTGTAAGCAGCTGGAAATAACTTGACCGTGGAGTTGTTCACTGGAATGAAGCTCTAAGCAGCTGAAAATAACTTTATTGCAGAGCTCTTCACCTGAGTGAAGCAGGAAGCTGAATGTAACACCACTGGAACTTTTAGATATATTTTCATATATACTTTTAGGAAACACTCCTTTTATTTACAATTATGTAACTGTATAAATAATTTCATTTTAGATGTGTTCCACTGTTTTCATTTTTGGTTTGGGAATGACCTTTGAATTTGCCCCTGGATTGTGCCAGAATGTGGTGTTGAATGGAGATGCAGAAAGCCTAACTGTCCCTCTCTCTCTCAGTGGATGGCCTGTGGTCAGCGTGGACACCCTGGGGAGAATGTGTAAGACATAATAGAAACATCACCTGTAGGACATATGCGGGCAGACAGATGCGGGAGCGGAGCTGCAGGTTCACAGCCTGGGAAGGGAAATCCTGTCCCGAAAATCCGGGAATATTGGAGTCCCGGATCTGCTATGACATCAGCAAATGCGAGAGTGAGTCACTCATGTCTCTGACACGAGAGGCGATGGCTGCTTCGCCATGTGTCATCTTCATGGCATGCAGGGTTGGATCCTTAGCCCAGAGATCCTGCTGTTTAAATATGAATATGTATACAGTTAACGTGAGACATGACTGTAATGGTCCCACAGGTCAGAAAGCTTATCCAGGTGAGACCTGCTTGGTGAGAAGGAAGCAGGACGCCACCAGGAAGTCCCGCCCCTCACTTCCTTTCTGTTAGCGACCTCACACGGAGTCTGCTCCTACATGTGTTTCAGTGAATGGCAAGTGGGATGAGTGGAGCGAGTGGAGTCTCTGCAAGCCCAGCTGTGGACCTGGAGCTCAGAAAACCAGAACGCGGGAATGTCAAGTAGACGTGTCTATGTACATGTATGAGTAGTCGGCCTCCACTCTGAGGATAGTCAGACTTCCACTTTTGTCCTTTCTGACATGTTATTAATCTCTGCCTCTCACCCCCGCAGGATGCTGGTGGGATCAAAGCAGGAGCAGGCCTACTTCTCTGGGAAGCCTTTGGAGTCATGCCCTAAGCTGGATGAGAAGGTCCAGACTCAGCCCTGCCTTCATGTCCCCAACTGCATAGAAACTTAAGGGGTGAAAATGTCAGCCAGTAACCCTTCGACAGCTCCCACGCCTCGTGGATCCCGTCCACACAGAAGTGCCCAGCAGTATGGCAAGACGTGCAGACTCATTTCATTCTAAAATGCATGGTACATTGTTTATTAATAGAATACTCACTCATATTCACAAACCATACTACTTCAATTTACAGTGATATTATTTTGAATTCAAATGGCTTCATAAAATATTTAACTGATTACCTGAGAATGGCATAAGAGTTTACAATACTGTTATATAGTGCTGGACAGTTCATTCTCTCCATTTTAAACTTCCAGGAGACAAAAAATGCATGATGGCTCTAACCAAGAAATAACATTCTTACATGCTAACATGCTGTCATTGTTGCCCAGAACACTGTATCCTGATTTTTTGTACTATGATTCCCTCTTGGTAAAACCCTCCAGAGCAATTAAAGATGTCCCAGAGCTCAATGAAAAATAAAGTGACTATATGTACTCATACGACTCATACTTGCTTTGCTCAGTACATATTTTGTTCAATACACTCACAAAAAACTGATATCATGTACAGTTGTAATTCCTTCTTCTTGTTCACAAATGTATACACATAAAAAACTATGTTTACAAACAGCTACACTATGTACTGTCTACTACAAGTGCGCTGTATGTCCCCTTTCATGTGCCCCCTGACATTTTCATGACAGGAAATTTATAAATACTACATGAACTGAGAGACGGAACACCCAGAGACTGAAACAGAAAGACACAGACCACTTTGACATTTATGGGGGCGGTGCCACTATACAATAAGGCTACCCTTATAAAGGGATTATAAATGGTTGATAGGCAGGTTATTAATTAAGTTGTAACACTTTATAAATCATTACTAGACAGTTATAAACAAGTTATACCACAGTTTATTTCTTATTAATGAGATACTGCCCTATTGTAAAGTGGTACCACAGGAGTTTAGATGCAGACTAGCCATTGGGAAGTTCAGAAATGTTCTTTTGTGAAGACCACCAACCATGGCATTATATAGCCTGTGCCCCAGGGGTGCCCAACCAGTAGGCCGATCTTGGTGAGATTCCAGGGCGATTGTAGGAGATGATTCATGGATAATGCTTAATTTCATTGGTGGCCAACCGGTTGATAACCGCTGGCTAAATATACAAAGTTGGGACTACCAAGCACGCTACCAGCCACACCAAGGACATCACACCACACCCCTGGATCATGCCACCAGGTACAAAATGTGCGCAAAAACACAGGACTCTAAATGGATTTTGAAAAATATTTCAAAAAATATTTCACAATGTGGCTGAAGCCCTCCCTAAATAAGGTCTCGAACCGCTTACGCTTCTCCGAATAGCCAGTTTGGTTGTGGCACTAGTTATAATTAGCAGGCTAACAGCATGTGATGAACAGCAGCTGACATGGTAACATGGCTGGCACTTCCTGTGAAGATCTGAAACCATAACACCATGTCAACAGCAACATTCGGGGGTCATTATGCAAATGTTACACACAGCACAGGCCGCGTGCTTCTGTGTGGTTCCTGCTTCAATGCACATCAAGCACGCAAAAACAAAATTACAGAAATAATTCTCATCATTAAAAATATGAATAGCATAACTGTTTTTCCCCATTACCCTGACTGGCTCCATAAAAGTACCAAGAAGTTTTGTTTTCTTCCTCAAAAAAATTTAAAAAAAACAAAATAAATAGACTTAAACATTTCAGTTTACCTCTTTCTAATGGAATAGGGATCACGGTGTTCACAGTGAGGACTTTGTCTTTTCGGATTCTTTCAAGAGAACAGAAAAAAATACCAGTTTTAAGATGAACGGAAGGCAAAGACAATGAAAAACAGAAAACGATAAAAGGCATGACAGTTCTGACAGTGAAAAATGAAACGTGCCGCCAAGAAGGGGGGAGACGTAGCAGCACTGTGAGGGTAATGATGTCTACGTGTCTGTCATCTCAACATCAGAGTTCAGGCTAAGCTCAGCAATGTGACACAGGCCGGGGTCAGCTGACGACTGCCGTAGCGTTTCAGACTGGCTGTCGCGTGATTGGACGATTGCCTGCCGCAGACAGGAGATCCACTGCTGCTTGTTGAAGGAGTCGTTGGCCTGCAGACTGTGAGACAGGACTTTAGAGCGCCCTCTGCTGCTCACCCTGAAGCAGTTCTTGGCTGGGAAAGGAAATGAAAATAACGAAACAAACAGAAAGAGGAGCTGTTAAGTACATAAAAGGCACTGGAATGTAAAAACCTGATAGCTGGTCCAGTGATGTGAGGTGGAACAGGGGGAACTGCTCTCATAAATGTACTTAACTGTGGTTTTCGGCTAAACCCACACCAGCTACACGGAGCTAAACCGTGGATCACCCCCCTTTGCCACCACATGCTAACTTTCTCATTACCAGAGTTGAACGCCCCTCGGAAGGAGCTCCCTCCGGTCCCTTCGCCGTCAGGCAGGTCCTCCAAAAGCAAGTGGGCAGCGGGCAGCGGCTGGCGATACACCTGAAACTGGACCAGACCCTCTCGCTCTGGACACACAGGGCGCGTCAGCACTAGGGCCAGCTCAAACAGGAAGACGTACAGCTTCTGTGGATGACAGCGTCTCGGTGGTGAGGTTCACTGGGACAAGCGAAGGAGATTCATAGGTAGAAAGGGAGAAGAATATGTGGCCTTAATAGGCTTGGGTTCTTACCTAATCTTTGGTGTTTCTATTTAGTCTTTTGTGTTCCATACATGCATACACTGTGGTGTCCTTTCATATTCTCTTGTGTTCCTACATGATGGTTTTATATGGACTGTATGTCTTTTTTTTTGTTTACATGTTCCGTGGTGTTCTTGTGAGAAGTTTGATGTTCTTGTAGGGACTGTGGTGTTTCTAATGTGATATTTCATGTTCTTACATGATATACGCTTTCCTTACTTGGCCTTTGCTGTTCTTCAGCTCCCCGTGGCAGTAAAGAAACCGGGAGTGCTGGATCTCGGGAAGTCTCTGTCCATCCTCCATGTATGAAAGCCCCTGTCGGTAGAATTGGCACTCTGCCTCACCCGTCTTACGATCTACCTCCGACACGATCCTCTGGAGTATGTCCATCTGGAGACAGACAGATGCCACGAGATGGGCTTAGTCTTACTTCCTGTGGACTCCGCTTCAGTGTAATGTCAGAATATTTCTACCAAAGGCTGGCCTATATAGCTTATCCTGCGTGATAAGCTAACTTTTTCTAATTTATTCTTGCTCACAGGACACAAGATACCTGTTGTCTCGACCATGTACTCTTTGAGAAACTCCCCTTCGGAGAAAGGCTTGCTGGTCTTTGCTAATTTGAATGCCAGCACATAACTTGCCTTTGTGCTTGATTCTTGGATGGCATTTTGTCGGATGAAGGTGTTTTGCAGAGCCTGCAAACTAGCTGCCAACCTCTGAACGGTAGCCGTCCGTTCTTGCGTTGACTGGTTGTTAGTGTAAATAGCATGCTTAGTGGAAAAGTTACGGCTGATGTTTCTGACCGCAAAGGTTTCTCAGCAAATAAGACATACAGCCTTTGATCGGTCTTCAGTGAAAAAGTATTTAGTTGTCTATTCCTTATTAAACACTCGGCACACACTGTCCACTTTTCTTTTCTTTGGCCCAGATGAGTTCAGAGCAGCAGCAGAGCAATAACAGAGAGTAGCCTGGGCTCCGCAAAATCACGTCAATGTATCACTAATGCGCCTAATGCGCCACCTGGTGGAATGCCAGGTATTACAGGACAAGGTCAAATGAATGCAGTCATAATTATGCCGTAGTTTGCCCACCTCTGATCTAGTAACATAATCCAATTATTCCTATATAATTACACTTTTATCTTTAAATTAGTAAATGATTGTATGCCCAGTATGAACCATATATCATCATTTAGAGTACATAAACTCAAATACTGTAAATATTAGGTTCTGTGATGTGTGTTCCAAAAACATTTACCCATCTACTATGGTAACACCTAATGGAAATGCAGAAACTTTAAAACCAAGCATGGCTTTTCTAAAGATCAATGAAATATGAAACCTGGGGGTTATATATCTGATTGGTCTTGGTGAAGGAGTCACACTCACGGCCTCCGGTATGGTGTCCAGGTCAGGGTGTTCAGCTGGCGTGTTCTTCTGGATCTCCTTCAGCAGGAGAGGATACTTGACCAAGCGGCTGCGGGGAATGTCCAGGAAGTTCCAGAGGTCCAGTTTGCGACTAAAAGAGGACTCCTGGCACAGCTGTAGGAAGTGCTGCACACGACGATCCTGCTTCTTCTGGTCCAGGAGGGCCTTGGCCCCCACCTGGTTACAGCAGTAGGTGACATAGGCCTCCAGACAAGGGAACTATGCCAACGGACAGAGGGCAAGATGTGATTAGATGCTTCTTACAGTGAGAAGAATTGGCTGTCACTGTCTGTCTGCGGGTCTTTCGGCTGTGTATCTCACTTACCCAGTCAAGCAATGTGGGCCCAACTTCCCCCACCGTCTTTTCTGAGCCCCTGAGGTTTTCAAGCTTAGTCAACAGATCTGCACATAAGTGAATTATGGGACATGAATGAGTAAGCTGTTAAAAACCCAATAAGACGTTCTGCTATTGAAGAAATCCATGTTTGTACCTTCATGCATGGGGATTAGAGTGTCTAAAGTTCCAAAAATCTGGCCCAGTTCACTCTCTGTCATGATGTCTAGTTTAAGCATAGGTTCATAATACACCTGTAAGCACACGATAATGTATTAGTAATAATGCACTTATTTAAAGAAATGGACACAAAGCAGTTCTTCGTGTTAGTATGTAAGGGTGGAAACCAACCTTTTTTACTAAGCTGAGGTCTTCGATGAGCTGTTTCTCTCCTTGAGTGAGCTCATAAATGACCTGCCAGAGAGGAGGAATGTTAGTGAGCTTGAGGAAACTGTAAAGACATGAGACACAGGAGAACACAGGAAAATGTGGACAGCCCGGCCCACAGATACCATGACACCCCCAGAACCCCCTCCCCAGCAGGCCCACCTCCTGCCTTTTGATCTCCCGAGCACTCAGGTCCTGGCAGAGGTTCTCCACCGTGTCGCTCCACAGCTGGCTGTTGCGCCTGCGTGTGAAGGAGCTGGCCTTTTGCCGCACCCGCACGGGGGCCATGGGCAGCGGGCGTGCCTCTGTCCGGAAGCTGATGGACCGCTGGCCAGCCATGGAGAGGGATACGTCAGTGGTTCCATGGACAAAACTGAGCACCAATATCCCCTGACAGTAAGAAGCCGGACCTGAATCCTTGGATTATGGCATCAGCAGAGGTGGAAAGTTCAGGTTCAGAAAGTAAAAATCAAGACCAAAAATTTGTTTCAACCAACCAGCTGAGTTCTCTGTGACTGGGAGTCTTTACACTCAACTGGTTGGTTGAAACAAAATCTTGGTTTGGATTTTTACTTTCCAGACCTGAACTTTCCACCTCTGTCCAAATCTCAGATCAGACTAATGGACCTTGGGCTGTTACCTGAATTGACTGTCCCAGCCGCTTCAATGATGGCGTTTTCACTGGTGCCATCAAACCAGCCAGTCCACTTCCTTTCCCAACCGGCTTTACCCGCTTATTACTGGGCTCCTGGGGCACACAGATATGAGGCACATATTATAACTTCAGACAAATCAAGGGGGCTGTTAAAACTTAAAATAAATTCATAATAAATACATTTCATTAGTTGTCCTGTCAGTATCCTTTCATTCTACAGAAAATAGCATTATGGGCAGTTACAGGTGAGAATTCATTCTCCGGTGTCCTATAAACAGGACCGTACTCATCTCTGGTTGAAGATAAAAGTCTTCTGTGGTCTGTCACATTAAAATGCCAGCTTGTGACTGACCTCAGCATCTTTACTGTGCTCCAGACTTCCAAGCCCGTCCTCTTCTTCCTGATATGCACAGCATGGAATGCATCATTTGACATACTGCGCAAAGTGTGTCTGCCTTTAAGCATCAAAACATAAATTTTACCACTTGCATTAACCACCAGCATTGACAGGCCCTGATAGGCTATTTATCAAAAACAAAATCATTTTGGTAACACTTTACTGGATGGGGCACAAACACCTGGTAATAACTCAGTTACTACTGAAGTACAGATTATGAACAAATCATGAACAAATATAGCTGCTACGTCAGATAAAAGATGCATCACTATTCACCAATGACAAACAAACATGAAAACAGAATATCACTTGTGTTATTCAATCCTTTTTCCTTCAGAAGTTTCTTGGCAGTTTCTTCATGAGTTCCTTCAGTAGTTCGTAAAGATTTACAGAATTAACAGATAAAATAAATCTACTAACTGCTTGGGATAAAAGTTCATGATCATGCCCATACCTACCATTGAGGACACCAAGGTCAAGTCCTCAGTATTTTTTCTGCAACTCCAATAACCATGATGCATTATGGGACACACCTAGGTAGGGCTAAAACTTTCCACCTCAGTATTTAAAAAATCCTGGCTACGGCCCTGATCACGATTCGTTAATGATGAACAAATATGAGATCAGTATTTAACTTGTGTTATTCATGACTTGTTCCTAGTTTCCTATTCAATAGTTTCATTAGTCCCTTCAGCAATTCACAAAGGTTTACAGAATTAACAGATATAGTAACAAATATAGTAACTGCTTGAGATAAAACATGCATCATGATTCATTAATGATGAATTAACATGAGATCATTATGTAACTAATACTTAGTTTGTGGTTAATTAATACATAAGTAAGAGTGTAACACTATATTTGTGCCCTGTTAAGTAAAGTGTTACCGTCATTGTTTAATTTCTTCAGCTTTATTTTATTAGATGCACTCTGATACAGACTGATAATCTGCCGAAATGTATAATATTGTACATGAAAAATGTGTGACATCATAGTTCACAAAGCAGGAAGAAGCAAGAATAAAGGGTCACATTCCATCGATATCCATCACTGTGCAGCACACCAGTTCCAGAGCATCTCCGCTTGAACAGATTGGAAATGAAAACGGTGTCTGGTGTTAGCAGAAACATTTCTCAGTAGCATAAAGAAGCTAAAAACCGTGACAGCGATGGAACTGACAACACCTGAGCTGAAGATGAGGAACTTTGTAGATCGATCATTGTTAGGGTTTAAAAGTAACATAGTAATGAAAATAATGCCCGTGTCCGTAACTCAGCTTCTGAATGTTAGGTAAGCAGGGGTATTTCTGAGCGGAGCAACGGCTGAAGATAAGGAGTCGTGATGCATATGGCATGGCCCGTCAGACCCCGCAAGCATGACGCTGGCCCGGTCCCCTGCTGTCACTGCTGCTGAATTTATCATCTCACATCTGCTTGCAGCAGAGCAGACATGACAGAGAGGAAGAGCAGAAAAGGGTGTGGGGTGTCGCTTCTCTAAAGAGCTCAGATTTCCTGCCTGAAGTCAGGCTCTTGTGAATAACAGGTTGATCTGGCTTTTCTCTCCCTTGAAGATATTTGTTTTCTCGATTAGCCGATTTTGGCTACAAGCTAAATCATGTAAGTGACATGTAACCTACAATATGTTTCCTGAGCAAAAGCCACTCGAGTTTCCTGGAGAACATATTTTCAGAAGTAAAACGACAACTCAATTGATTGTCAGGCTGAGCGTTCACAGCTAGAGCAGAGGTGGGTGGCCCTGACACAATTTCCGCTGTGCGCACACACACACACACACACAAACACACGCACACACACACACAGACACAAACATGCTCTAATACAGGTTGACAGAAATACTCTCATTCTGAGTAAATGAACTTCGTGTAAGAACAGAACTTAGACCTGTGGACTACGTTCAAACATGGAAACATGTCAGTACAGCAGATCAGCCATCTACCACCTTCCTAAGAACACATCAGCAAATGTGCACAGTTCATTAAAATGCATGCAGAATCCCCCCC
>JAODJX010000129.1:23827870-23842370 GCA_026776945.1 Isichthys henryi | reverse complement strand
CCATGAATCTGACCCGCCCTCCCATTCCCACCCCCCGGCCCCCCCACGCCTCAGCGGATGGTGTATTGGACATAGGGGACCTCCACATCTTCGTCGTTGAGGTCGTTGCAGCAGAGCTCGAACACCAAGGCCCGCACATGCTTGCCCAGCTTCTTCTTTGACACCTTGGTCACGATCTCTGTCATCCTATTGAGGGGGGGGGGAGAGATGAAGCCATCATCCTGCACACCTGAGTCACTGCTGTGAAGAACCTCCCACACAGCAACAAGCTTTCAATTAGCCAGCTGACATGCATCAAGTACTAGGGGTGTCCCGGGTCAAGTTTATATCATTAGTATAATCTTTATAAAATTCTATATATTGAATATGTTATCTGCGGATTCCAGTCTGCTAGACCCTCGACTGTACCAGACGAATGGCCCTGACTCGGAAGCAAAAGTACACATTTTTAAGTAAAACTGGGGTTAACGCAGTGTGCAGTAAGGCTAAGCAACAATGTCGAGTCAGCAGTGAAATCACACACATTGTAAAACAGGTTGTAGCCACACCCGCGAAGTGATTTTGTACACTGTGGTAAACCTTGTTTTCAAGCTCTGGTTATGAGTGTTAAATTCTGGGATGAGGCCAGGGTCTTACCTCCAAAGCACCCGTTTCAGCAGAAGCCTCTATTCTGTAACTCATAATGCAATGAACTCAATTGCCCCCTCTAATTTTCTTCGCTAAATTGCAATCTCAAGAAAGCTTCTTGTAATCTGAAAGTTCCAAAGACTTGGATGATCTGTGTGAACATGTCATCTTCCACTGAATGGTCTCATTTCAGACGATTCAATGAAAACATTGAAAACAGCCGTACCGCATCTCATGAAACGTCGATAGCGCAAATATCACAGTAGCGCTGTTTACATTTACCACTTCAATATAACTCGCTGTACCGGTAATGATGAATCGCGCATCGGTTAAAAATCGATGTAAATCTATGACGATTTTAACCGGCTGATGTGGAAAATTAAATCATTACTTTAGGAGTGCTTCACAGTACTTTACTTTGTAAATAGAAAAACTGGTGTAATATCACATTTGATTTCACGACACCAGTTCGACATCAGATGTCACTGCGTATTCACGCCGACATCATACGTTAGTTTTTGGTTTTGACTGAACGCGAAACAGCGAGTGAATTTGAAATTGAGGACACACACCCCCCGTTCTTAAATCTGCGTTGTGGCAGCATTTTAGCTTTCCAGTAATCAAACGAAAAAGGAGAGAAAAGCACAGACAAGACGAAAATTGCGTGTAAAACACTGATAATACACAAATAGCACGACGAACATGCTTCAGCATGTCCACCGGCACCACAGTGAGCTCAATTCACCACCGCCAGAGCGAAGATTATTAAAAGGGCGAACCACACTAAAAAGCTGCACATGCAAGCCTTAATTTATTTAGTAACGATTTATAATACATTTATAATGCAGTGCACCATCATAATACATTCATTGAACATTCACAGAACATTCAGTGCACCTTTAAAATGCATTCATAGAACATTCATAAGCTGCATGCAAGTACACTTTAATATCCTATCATCCCTTAAAAGCTTAAATATACATTAAACATTACATGATTATACAATTATAATTTAGTTATATAATGTTTATTAATGTATATTACAGCTGTTAAGGGATGTTCGGATGTAAAGGTATACAAAAATGTTTATGAATGTTTTATGAATACATTATGAAGGTGCAGTGAACGTTTTATGAATGCAATATAAAGCATTATGAAGGTGCAGCTAAGTGGTACCATTCATGTATTTGAAGAGTTTTAATTTATTTTGATTTGGGATTTTTTATTTACAGAATTTTATTCAATTTCAGTTGCACTGTTAAGGAGGACATGTTTTGCACAGTTTAGAAATATAAAGGAATAATTAATAAACTTGTCTGCAGCTCATTCTGTTAAAATCGTGAGAAAATGGTATCGTGAACTCGTATCAAATCCGGAGATGAGTATTGTTACATCCCTAGGATCGAGTCATCAACAGTTCACAGGGAATCCTCCGCTTTCTGTCCCACATGTGAAAAAGCGTTTCGTTCTGGCGTGCCGAGTGATTCTAGCGACAGAGAATAGCTATACTCTCACCACAGATCCCCCATTAAAAACTGACAACCTTTCCTTTTGGATGTTTGCCCACTTTGAGGTTATACTGTTAAGAGTAGGTTGGCTGTGCAGGAAGAAAAAAAAAACCCACACAACACTCAAGTGCAAAGAACGTGCTAAGCAAAGGTTACGCAACATGAGCAGGGGGAATCCCCAACAGCCAGTTTGGGTCACAATAGCTGTAAAAGATCCCCACGCCCCCCCGAATCTGGAAGACCAGTGACTACCACCACACCCCAACGCTCCACAGCCACCGATGAACTTACGGCAAGTCCAGCCTCTCCTTCAGCTTGGCAGCAGGCATGAAGAAGGAGTAGAGCATAGACACACCCTGGGACAGCATGGTGATTTCCAGCTTGTGCTCGTTCTGCCAGGAAAAAGAAAGACTGGGCTTTACCGGGACTTAAGCACACCAGAGGTGACTGAGACCGGAGGCTGCTGTACCTTAAAGTAGTCCAGGAACTGCCGAAGAGTCATCTCCTCCCCACCAGGCTGCACGCCGGTCACCTCAAAACGGTCCCACAGTGTCCAGCTCACCTCATAGTACTGCGGGACAGAGACATCAAGACATCAGGGACTGAGAGGAAATGCAGGCTGAGAATAAAGGAGAAATCCCATAACTAAAGGCTTAATGCCTAGGGCCACCACCTTGTGACTAGGGGCAGCGATGGGCTCCGAGAAGGCGAAAAAGGGCAGCGCCAGGTTCATGAAACCGTTCTTGTAGGACTCAAGGCGTCGATGACCCTGAACAACCTTCAACATCTCCAGACACACCAAGCCCACCACCGCTGCCGTCGTCGTGGCGATCGCTGGGATGATCTTCCCAGCTATCAGCTTACTCTAAAGGATTGGAGAGAGCAAAATCACATTGAGCACGAGGCAGAAGGTAGGTACCAGCCAAGAGGAGGATCGGAGCCATACCTTGTGCCTGTCAGCAGGCGGAATGTCGTAGTTCTCCGCCCTCAGATTGGAAGCAGCTACGATGAAGTCCATGTGAAAATTGCTGTCGTCATCCTGGATGGTGTTACATGGTACAGAGATCAGGAAAACATCCTTTGGAGCTCAGAGGAAATTTAATCGGTGATTAACTAGCTCAGAACTGGGCTGTACCTTTTCAAAGTCGATGGCACAGAGTTTGAACTGAGACACAGTCTCTGGGCTTGGCAACAGAGACTTCAGCTCCTCCAGCCGGGAATCATCTGTAAAAATAACCACAGGTCAGACTCTGCCAGTGACCGGTCCCTCCACCTGTTCCCTGCACCCCCAACTGCAGCTTACCCACAGAGGCGTTGGCATTCTGCAGCTCCTGGTCTGATACATGGATTTTGACCCCTGACCGAGGAGTGAAGGTGGGCACCTTGACCTCCTGAAGGATTTGGGCCACGGCGGCACGGTCGGTGCTCCCTGGCAACCCGTAGGTCTGTGCGAACAGGTTGGCTGCAGCCATGATGTAGTCCATGTGCAGCAGCTTCAGGGAGGAAGAACAAAGGCAGGTGTCGGTCACATAAACCCAAAGCATCTGAACCCGATCTGTTCATGTGGGCCATCACTCACGTTGTCGGTGCTGAATTCAAGTGGGTGAGGACATCTTTTTGGACCTGACCAAAATGGTGCCCCAGAGCTGGTGACCTAAGATGGCAATATGAGTGAGAACAGAACCCCAGAAGCTGCAGCTCAACCCAAAATAATCCTGGATGGCAGTCGCAAGTCTCACCTGGTCCGGGGGGAAGTTGTGCAACAGCTGCCGGACGTTGTTATTGTACTGGACCTGCCAGTGGTTGCGGGCCCAGGCCACACAGTCCTCCCAGCTGCGGGGGCAGTCCGTCACCAAAGTCCTATACACGGCCTCCAGCACCTCCAGTGGCTGGGCTCCAGGCAGCTTCAGCGTACGCTCCATAAACTTGGGGTCTCTGCAGGTGGAGACCACATTCTAACCTCCGCTTACCCGAACACCACTCAGCAGCCCCCATGGCGGGGAGACTCACGTCAGGTACTGCATGGCATTCTCTGCTGGCTGCTTGAAGAGACCCTCAAACTCATCACGTGCCCACTGGGGGAGAAAAGCATAGAAGCGACAGTTGAACACTGGAGTGGGCTTAGAATTTTAAAACCATCGCACCAAAAACTGTTTGGGTTAGCAACTTAATATGCCATGGTAGTACCAGATACACAAGTTTCTATGGTTAATTTCCAGCCAAGTAAAACCAAAAGGAGGATTCGCTCCCCAGAATATCCAGGAAGGGGCCTCACTTGCAGCGTGTGCTCTATGGCGTTGGGGAAGTTCTTCAGCGTGCAGATGGGGATGGACTTCTCGGGGGGGTCCTGGCTTGAACTGTAGGACTCAGTCAGGAAGGGAATCACGACCTGGACGTTGCCCTTGGTGCCCAGAGTGCCTGACTCCAGGAGAGGCTTCCGGTAGTAGACACAGCGCCGGTCTACATACATGCCTACAGATACACACCAGCGAACAGGACAGCGAGGTCAGTAGCCTGCATGTGTACATGGGCGGGCCAGCATGGAGAATATCCAAGCATGTCCAGCCTTGAGGTCTTCACAAAGGGGCATCTCAGAAACATGCGAGGACAATGGCGGGCTGGCTTACGCGCGTCGACGTTGTCCAGGGCGTTGGCCACACCGTGCAGGCTTTCGAAGAAGTCATCATCGTAGATCCTCTCCGTGTCTGGTCCGACCCGGTTCTGGTGGCCCGTGATGCGGACGGATGGGTTCATCTGCTTGACAGCGGCAGCTGCCGTCTCACTCTTCATCTTCTGCACTCACAGTCAAGACACGAACCACGTGTGAACATGAACACCTCACCCCCTGGCATCACGCCACTGATGCAGCTCAGCCCTGCTTAATACTTGAAGCAGTGTTACTCATTTCATTGAGAAGCAGTGTTTCACTTCACACCGCGGTCTGCGCCCTGGGTCCTCACCGTGACATCCCACGGCCTGAAGAGGAACTGGCGATTGAGGTTGGACTTCTCGATGGTGTCCATGTCGGTGACGATCACTTCGCCATCCCCACTGGCCAGTCCCATCATGGCAAAATTCTTCAGGAGCTCACAGCCTATGGCACCTGCCCCAACCTCGAAAGGGATGAGGCCACCAAATATCAAGCCATCAGCTGTTTCGGACAATGACCATTAAAAACCATTCTTAATCAAACTTGGTTACTGCTTACCAGGAAATACCTCTGTTTGGACAGCAACTCTTGCATCTTGGAGCCAAACACAGCAATCTGTCCATCGTATCGACAATTCCTCTGAAAGGGAAGAAAACGGAAAAGTTATTCCAGACGCTGTGGACTGGAGATGTCTGGCATGATGAATCACTAGGTGTCAAACATCACAGTGGTGCTGGCAGCTTAAGAGTTAGCATCGTATTCCAACATGGCTGCTTAACAAGGCAGTGGTGCTACTGCAGCTAAAATGTGCCAGATGTTGGCTCACAGGCGCACACTCCTCCTCAGAAAGCAATGTGCCCTCTTCTTCAGACAGGCACTCCAGGGCATCAAAGTAGAGCCACTGCATGACGGGCATAAATTTCCCGGTGCAGGCCTGTAGGGGAAACCAAAATGCAGGTCGTCAGTGCTACCTGGGAAAGCACTTCCAGCCCCAAGGGTACAGCAAGCATGGCATGGCTTCTCTCTCACCTTCATGACCTCCTGTGCTGCCAGACCGCCGATGAAGGCATTGACAGGGGCCAGGTCACCGGCTGCCATGTATGCCAGCTTCTGCAGGAGGCCTTTGTCCAGCTGCTCCTGCTTGGCACTGCCTGATTGGGCCGCGTTGACTTCTTTAGCCAGAGATACCAGTTCATCTGCATCTGACTGGGATGGGGTACCATGGAGTAAAGAGGAGAACAGACAGAGTCAGCTGGGACATCAGAATGTTAAAGGGTTCCCACTGGCTATGTCAAGTGGGAAGATGTACCTGGTTCCAGGGTTTGGGGACACGGCCGTGCTGCTTCTCGTAAGCGTGCAGCGCCTGGAAGCCCACGTGCAGCTGGCCCGGACGCTCAAACTTGGCGAAGTCGGTGAGCAGAAACTCTGGTTCTGACAGCGAGGCCGGCAGCGATTTCTGCACGGAGAAACACGGGGACGCATGTTACAAATACTGAAGATAAGATGGAGAGGAGGGCGGGTGGGGGGGGTGAGTAGGAGGAGCAGAGTCACACTCACAAAGCTGATCTTCTTGGGCATCTTGACCTGGGAGACGATCCCTCCCCGGACGTACTCGGAAAAGGAGCTGGTGTCACAGATACTGAAGGTATAGGGACCTGAAAACCAAAGGGCCCCCCATCATTATACCCGAGAGGCCGAACCGACATGAGCCAGCAGGAGCTGCTGCACTACATACCCAGGGCTTTGATCTCCATGGGTGGGCAGCCATTCAGCTCAGTCATGCCCTGCACCTCGGTGAAGGTGATGAAGTCACCGCTCTCAAAGCCGTGCCGGGACTCATCCAGGCAGGTCACCACACCTGGGTTGTCCTGGAATAAGGCAACAAAGGTGGTTACATGGGGACAGGACAGATCCTGGATCAGCCTCAAAGAGCATGACAACCCCAAAACAAGCACACATCCTGCTGCTGGTTTATACAAGTTAGATGAGTCTGAAGACCGCAAGCTCATTTCACAGCACTAGATATCTTCATTTAGCCCAGAATGAGTGGCCCTTAGACCATAAACCATCCCATACGGCTCCCTCCCCAAAGCCACATTTGACATAGACAAAGGAGACCAGTACCATAGTATCCCCCCCACCCCTCGATAGTGGCAGTGGGACATCCCAGGACTAACCTTGGTGATCATGGAGATCATGGCACTGAGAGGCTGCTCCCCATTGGTGTCAAATACGGTCATCTCTTCACCGAAGTCACAGAACAGCTGGCTGGGAAGGCAGACAAGCAGAGGGAAACACGTTTACCAAGAAGCCACAATGACAAAAGGTGGAGAAACATCAGATGACAACTTAGTTAAGCATCAATGACACCAACAAGGTGAATTGGAGAAGGAATCTACTATGAAGATCAAATGGTGCTGACAAACACAGACTGAGCTCCTCAGCCTGGACACCCTTTTACCCCATTTAACATATCCTGCTTCTATGGTACATGTCCTACTAGGATTCATGCCAGAGACTCCAGCGCCAGAGCAGTGTGGGGCCTTACCCAAACAGGCCACGAGTATCGGCCACAATGAGCTTGATCCCTTTGCCGTGGCAGAGCTCCCCAATGCGCAGCTGCTCATCCAAGCTGGAGTCGGTCAGGACCACCACCTGCAGAATGCAGAGTCAGGGAGTCAAAGAAGGTCCCAGGCCGGCAGCTTGGGCCAGCAGCCGCCCTACCGGGAAGGCCACTCACCTGGAACTGGCTCAGGTAGTCCTCAGTTAGGACGCCGGTGTAAGCCACCACGGGCACATAGCTGTTGAGCTCTGCCAGGCGAGGCTGACTGACCTCAGCACGGTTCTTGCCCAGGTCATCCTCACGTAGGTAGAACTGGTGAGAAAGTACAAGGCTGTTACTCGTGGAGGGGGGAGCCCATGTGCAGGCTGGCAGCTCCTCAACAGAGCCAGTCACTCACCTGCGATGACAGATCCCTCCATTCAGCGAGGCCCTGGTCGTGCAAGGTCACGCTCCTGACCCCTCCCAGGATGACGTTCTTGGCAATCTCCACACCAAGACCACGCAGCCCAGATATCAGGACATTGGAGGTCTGCATGCGTTTCATGGCATCGTGCCCCAACACATAGCTAAAGGAGATGGCACAGAGGCCTCAGAGTCTTCGCTAACTGGAAATGCTACGCATCAATTGTTAGGCAAGCACATTCACTGGTGAGATTCTACACTTGTTTCCATTTAGCCACACAGATTTGAGGTCAGGATTATCTGGGACAGGGTAGCACCCTGGACAGCTAAAAGAACATCACATGAGTCACAGAAATTCAGAAGAACAGCCTGCCTTTGGATTGTGAGAGGAAATCAGAATATCAAAAAAAAAAAACCTGCCAAATCTAAGAAAATGCAAACTCCATACAAAAGGAACTGAGGCCAAACTCCACTGAAACTTCACACTAAAGAAAGGCTTGGAAGCCTAACTCACAGCTGCCTGGAGTAGAGTCCTTCATCGATGTCAGCTTCATTCCCATTTCTAGCCATGCCCTAAAGAAGCAGAAAGGGTAAACTGGTCTCTTTCACTTTCAATTTAGCACAAATGACGAGTTTTCTGCAATCCAACCATGGGAGCATGTGCACTTACGTTGGTGGGTGTGTGGGACAGTTCACTGCTGACACAGTTGGAGGAGGAGCTGTGGGATTCCGTCTTCGTCTCTGATTCTGACACGCGACGCTTCTTGGACAGCGGCGAACTGGACATCTTAACACAAGGGATAAAAGGTGTGACCGGTGAAAAATTGCAGCCCCCCTCCCCCCCACTCAGACGATTGATGTTCCTGTGCAGCTGCAGTGCGGCAGATATTTCTGTGAAATGAATGGCCTTCGCTTGCACAAGACGCCAAGGAAGTCAGCCGCACACCACACCTCTTCACACCAAACTTCCATCTCCATGAAAAAGCCTCAGTGCACCTGGTGCAACATGTGAGCGAGTTGTATACCCAGAGGTGCCAAAGACCTTAATACTGAATCACTAATTGGAGCAACCAACCATGTGAACTTTCTAATCTGATAATCCGTTTGACGGAATAGTGTTTGGACCTTCTCGGCACATAAGATCTTAAACCGGATGATTTGATCTACGCGGCAGTCTGTGTAGGAAACACAGTTCAAATAAGGAATGAGGGTGGATGCCAAAAAGAGGCTGCAAGTTCCTTAAAAGTGGTGAGAATTAGGTACCTCCCAGCCCAGCTGTGGGAGCAGTCGGGAGGGAAGTCAAAAACAGATGATTTACCTAAATAGGCCATTACAAGCTGGGGAAGAGGGGGATTCTCTCTCTCTCTCCCTCAAAAAAATTTGAATTCATTACTGAAAAAGTACCTTATACACCAAAACCTAGATAAAATGTGAAACATCTGTAGCATATCAATTTAAGATCTTGAAAGATTCAATAAATTAATGTACCTTTCATAGAAGTCAGAGCAACTGGGTTTCATGGGCCTCCCCTATGCAATCTGTAAATGACACTCTAGGGGGTGCAGTAAATCCAGGAAGCAGTTTACCAACTCGTATTGTTCCAACTCGGACAACAGACCTGACCTTTGTCAGAGCAAAGAACCCCTAAAATGCCTCAATCCCCAGAGAAAGGTAAATTCCCTAAAATACAAAAGGCATAAACAGAAATGAATACAGAAGCTGGTGTGAGAGTCGCCATCCAAATCCTGGCCGTGAGACACCCAGTAAGTGCATGGGCCTTCAGGTGAATTGCCGCAGTCCTGCTGATGTCAAATGGCAGGAAAGCGGGCCTGCCACCTGGCCTACTGCCCGCCATTTTGCTAGCTCAGGGGCACCATACCAACACTGCTTCAGCTAAAGGTTCAGCTATAGGGGTGCCTGAGCAGCCCGGGTTAGCGGCACCTGACGGCACCACACAGGCAGAGTACGCTGACCCATCCTGGTTCTGGCCATATTTCCAAGTTCAACAAATAGCCATACATAATATGCCTTCTCATGTTACTCACATAAACACAGGAATAATTAAATCCAGAAACAAGAAACCTATGAAAGATCACTAGCAAAGCTAAGTATCACAGCACTTCTAACACCAGACCATACGCTGTACGGAACAGTACGGAGGCAAGGCCTTTACCTATGATTCTACAGTCTGAACCAACTAAGCAGGTCAGTTGTGCAGAGGCGTGGCCCAAGAGCAGAACCGAACTGCAGAATCCGAGGTTAAGGCAAGACAACGAGAGCGCGTCTTAACTATAGTGACTTTGGAAAGGCACGACAAACACACCGCGGGCGGATCCAGACCACAGTCAGAAAGAGCAGGACTAAGACAGACTAAGGGCGCATCCGGCCACTGCCAGTGGTACAGTACAGTGCTTCGAAATGCTGAATCATTAGATCCACCTAGGCGAGCTCCTCTGCAGAGCAGAGCTTCAACTGCTGCCCTAGATTTCTTTTTCCCTTAAAGCAGCTCTCACAATCAGACGGTAAGTTATACACGTTCTCTTCTTTGTCGGATTTTATTGTGTGTCAGAAAGCCTGACATTTTCACCGCTTGCTGCGTCCCATCCAGCTGAATTACACGGGTAATTAAACGGAATCACGGCAGCTTTGAATACGCTATAGTGAGTAAACCAGTTAAATGTCTACCCTACTTATGTTACGGTTACTACACGCACGGTTAGTAAACATAACTAAGATAGAGTAAACACTAGATTGGAGGTCAGACCTCTCCAGGGGTTCGTATGAGGCGTAGCTTACCTCATTATGTCAAACTCAAGCCATAGTCTTTCCTTTGTAGAATGAGTCTGAAAGCAACATTTTTAAACAGTGGGCCAAAACCAACCCGGACAACCATCCATTGTCCTATCAAGTCCATTCATTCAGAACGCTAACTAGCTACCCAGAGGACTAGTTGACTGCCTGACCAGGGCCTGGTCCTTTGACGAGCTAACAGTAAACACATTTTGATGAGCAACACACCTGATTAGCCGAGCTGATGTCCGGGAACACGCCCGTTAGCGTAAAACAAACCAGTCAATGGTGCTCTTCACCGAAAAGCTAGCCGCCAGTAACCCGGCGGTTCTTACCAATATTCCTTCTCTGTCCTCCCTCAGCGCCTGCAAACCTCCCTTCTATATAAATCCGGCTTTGTCACAGTCACCCGCCTCCTCCAAGCAAAAACGGAAACGTAGTTCTGAAAGCGCCGACGTGCAGTGGAGAAACGCGTCGGCCCGGGAGCGCCGTCGCAGGTTTCGACCAAGTGTCGAGTCACTCTGAGCGGCTGTTCCTTCTTCCTGGTATCGCCGCAGACGGGAACAAAACCAAAATGGCAGCTGGGTGAAGGAGGAGGGGGGGCGGAGGCGGAGCCTGTCGGCGTATGTACGTCCACGCGTACGACGGAAGCTACACGTAAACAGATCTGGGACCGCTCATTGGCCAGTCTATCTCGGCACTCGACGAACCGCGATCCTTTCCTTGGCCCACAAGCTTTCGCGTGGACGATGAACAGAAAGTCTAACACCCGGCATGCAGGGAAGGCAACTGCTGTAACAGGCGCTAAGAGTGCTGTACAGACAAAGCGTGATGTACAGCTAAAATACAGTCGTCTAATTTGATTAATTGAATGGTTATTGCAGAACGATTGCTATCAAAGCATACTGCAGGTGATACAAAATTAGATGTATTCATATAGGGCTTATCGAAATATTCAGGATTCAGGAAAAACATCAACGATTGTGTGTGTTCTGTCAACTGCCGTAACACAATGAACAGTAATATAGTAAACAAATATCAAATGCTTGTAACTGTGGAGCATTGCAATGACGCAAATTCCAATTATACTGCAAGTGATTGTCTTTTACTGATTTAAATTGAGATGTATACATCTGTGTATTAAAAACAGTAACATTCACCAGCAGCATCCGTGCACCTATGCCGATTCCACAGTTTCAGACATAGCAAGTATTTTAAATGATTGAATCATAACACACTTAAATTATTTTATATTTCTATCATAATCACCTGCTTGCGAAATGCTAATGTGCTCGAAGGAATGACAAGCAAGTGCAGCGGTATATTGTATATTAAACCAGATGAGTCTGAGATAGTTTTAGGTGTCTAAAAATACACAAAAGAAAATCAACAGGAAGTTGCTGACCAATACTTCACAGTTAAATTAGAACCGCATATATGCACGTCTTAGTTAAGGTTACATGCAGAAAGGTTTAGAGACGAGTTCAGTTTACAAAACGCCGTCATCATCGCTTGTAGATCCCTGCCTTATTCTCCCATCACTTTTAACCCTAAAATCCACGAGATTTGACCCCCCCAGCGGCCGAATTTAACACTACCACATTTTAACACAATAAGTTGCACAGAAAAAGCAAGCAAATGGAGATGGCATCCCTCGAAGGAGGGGGATAAAGAAAGACGCCAGAGATTTCGGGGTTAGTGCTGAAAATCCGTACAGGAACTCGAGCAGAGTGTGGGGGGATGGGGTGCTGGGGGATGACAAAGGCCCGTGAGGGCCGCTAGTCTCCAGCGCACTATGTACCGGCACGGGTCCGAATCCGCGCGATCCGTTCACCCCCCATGCCGCCCCCCACCGCCGACTAACACCAGAGATCCACCTACACATAAAAACCAATTTAAGACACATGTTCGGCTAGTTTGTTCGTATCCCCCAACTCCGCGGATAACGAAAGAGCTAGCTAACATCAGCTTAGGCTGACTATAGACTGCTCCCCTCTAGGGAGCGTTACCAAAATGGGAAAACATCTAAAAAGAGAGAAATTAATGCAAACCTGCCTTTGAGGAACGTCGGCGACTCTGACCACGACCCTGCTGCTCCTGTCCTCCTCTCACCCCTCCGCCCCGAACCCCGGTTCCCCCGATCCCCATTATCCTGCTAACCTTGGTGACAGACCAGGCCGAACTTGCTTTCTTCTTCCCAGATGACAGTCGGCGCTGCCCGGTGCGCAACGACCAGCAAGACCAGCAAAGCTGCGTGAAAACAAGTAGCGAGAAAGTATGCAGAACTCACCACATCCGATATTACCCAGGCCTGACTCTCGTTATGGAAAGGCAAATATGCCGCCAAAGAAAAAGCTCAAAGCGAAGTGGAATTCGGGGTTTATTTCCCAGAGAGCATCTGGCGAACTGGCGGGAGTTTGGGCTACTTTGAGAAGTGAAGCAGGGGGATGGCAATCTGCGAAACGGCCGCTCCCGACACCTCAGGATTGTTATCTGACCGCGTCAGCTCAGACCCGAGAGCAGCAACATGTGCGGAGAGCGGGTCTAGAAACGTTTCGCACACTGGGGGTGCTCAGGGATAACAAATGTGTCATGTACAGCTGCTACACGGTGTTTCCTCAACATGCACACAAAACAATGTTGATAGTGAATATATGCATAAGGATTCGTACTTTTTGTGCAACTACAGAACAGAATTAAACGACAACGACGTTTTTCCCCTTTCTTTGTGAATTGAGCCAACCCAGTTTGCTATGCCGCCAAGATCGATGGGACTTGTAGTGTAAGTGATGGAATCGAAATTACTTGTAGGTTGATTAAAATTTGTTCTGTAACTGTAAGTTATAACCACATCTATTCAGCTTCTCGGAATGGTCTCGGATAGTAGTTTTGATGATTCTGGAAGCTTACCTACAGTAGCTGTATTGTTAATTTAAAAACAGGTCGCAAATAACTTGAGGCAGAGCAGTTTTTCATGTAGTCAACATGCAGACTCCATACACACACAGAGATGAAGTATCCAAACCAGGGGTGGACAATAACGAAGTACTTTTACTTGAGTCTTGTACTTAAGTACATTTTTTAGTATATGTATTTTACTTGAATATCATTTTTTTTAGAATCACATGACTTTTATTTCAACTGACAATTTTTTTTTGTTAAAATGCTTGTATTGCACTCATCCCAGAAGAAAAACCAATCACGGTAATCTACTTCTGCGCTGTCAGTCAAGTTGCTATGGGGCAGTAATAAAGCTACGAGGGGTGTGTACCTGGGTTGGTTGTTTTAATTACTTCTAATTTTCTGAGTTAGTTGCATCTACAGCAATTCTTGTCTGCCTGATGCAAACACACAACAACGGCTGTCCCTTTGTCAAGTCAATTGTGTTTCTATAGGCAGAGTAGCATATTCCACAAGATTTGTATTCCACACGTTCTACAAGCAATTCAGTGCTTTCAGTAGGCTGTATCAAAGTTATTAGGTTCTGTCACTGCACTGTGACAGTAATATAACAAAGTGTTGACATTAAAAAGAAAATGTACATTTGAATACTTAAGTATTTTTAAAAGCACATACTCTAGTATATTAGCTAAAGTAAAATTTTGATTAATCACCTTTCTCTTGTATTGGAGTAATATTTGACGAGTATCTATAACAAACATTATAATTGTATAATTGTTCGTTTGTCATTAATGTGTATTAAATCTGCTATTATGGCAAGTTACGATGTTAAGGTATACTTACATTTTGCTTATGAATGCAGTGTGAAGGTGCACTGGATGTTCTACAAAAGCATTATCATATAAACATTATGAAAGTGCAGTAAATGGACAGCATTATTAAATGTTTAATTCTTGGGAAAATGATGATTGAATGATTGAAAGTTATTTGTTTACTTGCCAAAGCCGTGACAGTAATGTGTGGTCTGTTAGCAGCTTCCCATACATACTGACACATCAA
>JAODJX010000129.1:23782599-23794245 GCA_026776945.1 Isichthys henryi | reverse complement strand
ACATGCATTGCCAACTACACGTACCGCAGTTGTAAATCAATACACTATTTTAATCGCTAATTCTAACTAACATTACTTAAAATTCCAGATGCATAACAGAATTTAAAACGAAGAAAACTAAAAGGAAACATTTCATCATTGGTAAAAGAAAGTAGTTCAATTAATTAATATGTGTCTGGTTCATAAACATGAAAATAATGTCTTTCGGTACAAACTTGTATGCCACACCTGTAGTAGCAGTGGCATGAGCGGCTTGGAGTGCAGTAAATGTTTTTAAATCCTCTCTGCTTCACATTGGGTGGTTCTTTGCCTCTGCAGCCATGCGTTTAAAAAAGTATAATGCACGGCTTAAACCATAATTAGGCCACAGCACCGTGAGGGCAGTCTAGAGAGAGAGGTGTATAACCTCTGTGTTTGTTAGGTTCCTGGTGGTCTGTGTCTGGGCCCTGAGACACAGCACTTAACCGGCGGTGAGGCCAACAGTTGCCAGACAGACGGGGCGTAAGCAGGCAGCCGACACCAACTTGGGACACGCAGAACAGAATAATGTTGTGTTTGAGAAAGGAGCCGTCGACAAACAACAGCTTTATTTTCAGTTTCAAACCTTAGAAGAAGTGTGAGGAACTGAAGCCTAAAAACAGAAAGAAATTAATAATTTTTGTTAAGGAATTCTGGGAGTTGCTGGCAGGGGGTCTTCTGGAGGGAGAGGCCCAACCTGTTGCAAATTTTTTTTTGCCAAGTGCACGGGTAGAACATGGAAGGACTCAGAGAAGGCTTTAGCTCCAAGGGTGATGGTTTGTCTCAGCAAATGCTACACGGTGCATCACAGAGAAGCAGGGCCGGGCAGGAGGAGCAGGTCAGAAGAGCCCCAGAAAGATGGAGAGAAGGAAAGGGAGAAGCAGGAGTGGCGTTAGCAATAGGAGGAGGAGGTAGGAATCCAAACTAAAAAGCTCTCAGGACAGTTTCTCATGTTGATTCTCTCTAGAACCTCAAAGGAGATGGAGCTGGTCTCGGAACTTTGTTTATGTAGATGGAGTTTCTAGCTGTTCTCTCGGGCAGGGAAGGCAAACTGAGATCACCTAGGAAAACTCAGGGTATTGGCCTTACTAAGTTGTAGTCTTTCCAACAGGCATCATGTAGACTGCCGCCTTAACTTCCGTAAATATTTTCTGATTGTCGGTTTGCAGTGGATATGCTGCCTGCCGGTGACCAGTGTGTCGTCGATGTAACATGAAAAATGACACGACCACTTGTCCTATTCAGGGTTGCAGGGGGTCTGGAGCCTCTAGACACAAGACAGAGAACAACCCAGGATGCGGCACTGACCCATTGTAGTACCCAGAGGAACCCCCATGATGATATGGGGAGAACATGCAAACTCCATGCACGTGGAACCCCGGCAGAGACTCAAACTTTGGTCCCAGAGGTGTGAGGCAACAATGCTAACCACTGCAAAACCATGGCAACCCTGATACATAAATTAGAAAATGAATAACAAAAGCTATTAAATATAAAACAAACACAGTGGGGCTTTGCACCGTTACCCAGATGCCTAAGTGTAGTCTTTAAGTTCTGTTGCCTGGCCAACCTTCTGCCAAACTGGCTTACAGTGTCAGCCATTTTCACAGCTGGACCCTGTTCTGGAACTATTCGGGTTCGGCACATTCAGGGTGTTTGCTCATGCACACAGAAGTATGCTTCCAGCATACAAATGTTTCAGAAGAAGAGGTGGCAGAGGGCACTCTGGGTTCCTGAAATAAAGAGCTGATCTCTGCCCATAAAAATGCCAATCAGAAGTAGGGATATTCTATTCTATTTCAGGCCAGACATCCACACAGTAACAATAAACAGGGAAAATGACACAAAAAAGACACAAAGATACAGTTAATAACAAAAACTAGTAAATATATAACGAAGACAGTGGGTTTTTGCACCCCTGCAACTCGGATGCCTAATTGTATAGCTTTTTTTTGGTCATGTGCCCTCCCATGCAAAAAACAGTGCATGAAACATTAGCCATTCGTGTCATATGACATGTACCAGAGAGGAAACAATATATCTGAGAATACAAGACGTTTTGTACCTTCTAATGGATAAATTAACTTCATGATTACAAACAATTTTAAAGGACATATATCATCAAGTATAAGTGACAGAAAATGTCAAGCAGAAAGAGTAGCGATATACTTCGTCACATGAGGGAGTTGATTAATGCACCATTTGCCGGGTGATAAACAAATAGTGTATCGTCAAAAGATCCATCCAGCCACCTTCTAAACACTCATCGTGGTCACAGAGATACCTGGAGTCTCTCACAAGCGGGTTAGTACACGATGCTGAGGTTCACCCTGGACATGACGCCCATTTATTGCGGGGTCAGTCAGAATATAAAATAATTTAAACAAGCAAATGCATAATAATAAATGGATCTCGCGAGTTGCTTTTTGTTTTTTTACAGTTCACAGCCCCCTTACGTAGATTCATACATCATGTGCACCTGTGGTTTGGTGAATTGCACAGCGAGAGATAGAGAGACAGAGAGAGAACGGAACATTCGATTTTTCGGAGGGAAAAGTGCACTTTATAGCGGATGTATAGCGCTAATTTCCGTCTAGGTCTGGCAATGCGGTGTGTCCGAGTTGGAGCTTGGACTGGGGGCCCGAGGCTGATGTATGATACTGATTTTCTAGTATCCGCGAAATGGAAAGAAAATTGCAGCCATCGTTCAAGAAACGACATTTAAAACATGCGAACTTGTATTAAACTTATGAAGGGGGGTTGGTATTATTAAATCTCACCACATCCTGATCTGACTAGACCCGGAGGAACTGCGGACAGGTGTCGATCGCTGGAACTAAATTCAGGTTAGATTATAATAATCACAAAACCAAACATTTCGTAACATTTGACGAAATACCCATAAAACACCATCTGTGGAAGTCACCGTCTTGCAACCCAGAAAATCGGATGAGCGATTAATTTTTACTTCTTAATTTAAAAAAAAATAACTCTGCCCAAGCGACTAGTTTAAACGCGGACACCGTGATAATTATCACCCATCCTTCCTTATCTGCAAAAATCAGTAAACTGCTTCTTTAATATCATAAAATCAACAAGCACCAAGAGCATTATCAAACCATCCTAATTAACCAGGCTAAAATTCACTCACCAGTATATCATTCTAATAAGTATTATTTAACCTACAATTTTATATTACATTCCCCGATAAAAAATAAAGACGCTGTACGGACGCCACTTGATGCAAAGAGTCAGTTAAACATCTAAAGGTGTAAACCAGGTTAATTTAAAGACTCACCTGGCCGAAAGACGGGGAGCAAAGCGTGTATCCAAATCTAAGTCCAAAGTTTTAGGGCGACGTGTCCTGTGGGTGCGACTGGGACTGCGGGTCGCTACATGGCAGCTGCGCTAGGGAGCGGCGAGCAGACTGCACCGGACTGCCGACTGGCGCTCCTGGGCTCTCCGTGTCTTGTTGCAGGACTCGTACGTGTGACCCCCACGCAGAAATAATCTCCGTGCTTTCCCTTTAGTTATAATCTGCAGGACACACTCGCTCTCCACAGACCCCACCCCTAGCTACCAAGTATTGTTTTCTACGCGGAGTTTTATTATTTGGTTTTCATTTTTTTTTACACCCACAGCAGGTGTCTGTTTTATAACTATTTTTACAAGTATAGATGAATGGAGACTACCAGGTCGCTCGCCCACTTCCACGTCTGCATCAGTCATCACTGACAAACTGGTCCGGCTGAACGTCTTATTTGTTCTCGATGAACGATTTACAGAATTTGATTTCACGATTTTATGTGCTTTTGATCACATGGTGGCAGTGAAATATTTACGCTCCATTCGCTGCTTCATCGTTACACTGAAGCGGTTTTATGTAATATAGTGTATTACATATAAAACGCATATATAGCTACGACAAATAGTATCAATATATAATATGGTTTGAATAATATTTTATGAAATGACGTGAATGCCGTAGAGGCCCAATATGAAAGCCCATGAGTTCGGTACCAGCAGATTGCGCCAGGACCGGATTACATGGAATTAAAGAACAGCGCAGATTTCATCAGCCACACCAGCATGGAAAACAGGAGTACTGACACACAGATGCACAGGGAATATTTGGTACTTACGCACTTAAAATCTTTTGCTGTACATTGTCGTAACATTTTACCCTAAGTAGGCCCATACGTAATTGTCCTCTTATCACTGTTTAAGCAGTTTAGTTTGTTAAAACTGGACACTGGCCACCACATGTCCCCACAATCTAATAAAAACTTGTTTTTAACTTTGTAGGGACCGTTTTTTCCCAGTGCACACAACGGGAAACTCAATTTCATAAAAGCCCACATGTGAATGCAACCAAAAAAACTAAAAATCCCAAAAGTCTTGTATTTTGTTTGGTTACTAATGGTTAAGGTTAGGGCTGGATAGTGGGGTTAAGAGTGTCATAGTTGGGATTCATGTTTTTTCCATACAAATGAATGAATGGTCCCCACAAAAATATGAAAACAAGCATACTTATCCTGGTTGGGGGTGGGGGGGTGGTGGTGTTCATGAAGAGTACAGGAAGTTGCCTGTGGGGTTGGGAATTGGGAAAAAAACAATAGATTCATCCCTCTATACTTAGGTCCATCTTCCAATCACATTTTTAGTTAGTTGTGGACCATGTATTTATATAAAAATATTATTTTTATGTCTAAATCTATATTAATAAATGAATTGAATGGAAAAAGTTTCCTGTTTCGTTTTTTTCTGCCTCTCACACTTTCAAAACAATAAGACCTTTGATATTTATAGTCCAATCAGGACAGAAAGAGACAGACATGAGGTAACGAGGCCTCACCTCGCAGGGAGAAGGAAGAAAGAAAGGCCATTTTAAATTCTAATGTTGCCGTCTCCGTCCACATGTTGCCAGCAGCCCAGGGTTGGAGTCAGAGCGCTTAAGCGTCTGGAGTGGGACATCGTGTCTGCGATTCCCTCAGACAAAACGGCGGTGTGTGTCTGACATCCCTATTCTGGTCATTTTCATTACACTATTGGAATCAGTAGGTGACTGAAAATATCCTTCCATCCATAACTACAGAGGTGCTTGGACTCACTGCCAGGCGGCACAGGGTAGACTGGGTACACCCCTGGCAGGGGGCCAGTCCATCATGGGGCACATTCACGCAGACACAGTACGGGCAATTAGGAGATGCCAGTCAGACTAAGAGAATTTCTTTGGTCTGTGGGAATAATACACAGACACCATGGGGACAACACAGAATTCTACAGATCATTTAGTTTAAATTAGTAGCATAAACAGTATTTGTTTTTAAAACTAGTTTTCGTTTGCATAATACATTTGAAATGCTATTGAAATTATTTATGAGTTGTACGCTTTACACTGATGGCATGTCCATGGATATCAGAAGAAGGGGGGTCTTTATTTCAGGGGGTACAGAAGGAGGTCTTTAAGTGGCAGGATAATAATTAAGAGGAGTCCAATCTATCTTTCGTCTGGAATAGGCTGAAGCAATAAGTATAAGTGTTTAGGATGATGTATGACTATGGGTGGTCAAAGTATGTTCAATCAAGAATCATCAAGTCAAAGATGAGCCGGCGATAACTTCAGTTTGTACTTCTTCATCTTATAAAATACTGCCGATTCTGAAAACGAAGTTCATCTTAAAATAAGCGGGGTTTGAAAAACGCTCTCTGGAACTGTTTTGTGTTAGGATCATCTGATCCCTTTCTGTTCATTTTTTAATAATTCCCATCTAATTTGGTCTTCTCAGTCCTATACACTCAAATTAAAAACATATCTAATAGCTGTCAAGTGGCTTTCTTCCCAAATGTCCTAATAACTGAAGTTTAACATTGACTTGGTTATTAAAATATTTCTGAAAGAGACCAGTTCCAAAGCAGCTCCTTTGAACTGTCAGATAATACTGCATATCTTTTACCGATATATCTGAGTGTATGAGAGCACGGTTTAATCTTCAAGCTCTGAAGTTAGACTGACACATAGACCATCACATTGTAGATTTCAAATTATTTATAAAAACATATACATGTTTAGCAAAGAGAACAATGTAGTGGCATTTTTTTGCTGGATTTGTTCCATGAATAGTTTTGGGTGTAGAAACCCGAGGAAGGACATGCAGTACAAAGGTAGACAGATTAGTCATTTTTGTAACTCAGGGGAGCATTTTTCCATCCACAACTGAAATGGCGTTGACTGGCATCGATTCTCCCCATTTTAGCACACGTCATGCCTCCATCTGTTAACCAGCTTGGCAGACAAACACAGGGGCAGGGAGGGAGGTGGCTGCAAGCGCGTTCCAGCACAGAAATGCAACTTTCTGGCGGTAATAATTCACAAACAAACAGTATTCAAAATAAACACTTCAGACGTATGAACTATTTCAGTAATCGGCAAGCTAATGTTGATCACCTTCCCAGCAGCTCTGTCTCTCTGCCACACGGGTCATGGCTTCAGGTTCAAAACCAGCCCTAGTGATAGGTGTGTGAATTTCTCAGGTTTGTGTTGGTTTGATTACCCTCGCAGGGTCTTTTATCAGGTCATGACTATATATTCAGCCATTCTGCCCTGACAGCAGACGTGTTATTACTTGTCCCGGAGTTCAGCATCCATCTTGCTTTGCCTGTCCGTTTCCTCTCGGCTTTTGAATTAGATTTGCTCCTTCACAAAAACTCATACGACCAGATAAAGTCTCAGATTCTTCAGCTCCCTTCACCATCCAAACTGAAGCATGCTTTACCGGGGAAAACTCAGAAGTGTCCCCCTCAAAGAAGGGGGCTGTCTAATAATCCTGTAGAATCACTTTCTGACGCACTACTGTGCTGAGACCTTCATCCCAATATGGCAACGATGACTGTCATTCCTAAGTCAGTTCACCACCTGGTTAAAAGACGTCCACTTTATCTACTCTCATAGACCCATCTGTCATTTAAAAAATAGATTAGTAATCAGGAGAGTTATGTAGAAATAACTAAAGCAGCTGTCAGAAATGCAAGAGGGATCGCATACTGTATGAGGCCGCATATCAGGGCAATCTGGGCTAAAAACTGTGTTGTATTGTACAAAGCAGAGTTTTTTGTTATATATGGTGAATACAGTTCATGTAGGGTAAAAACCTAAAGAGGCCTTTCACATCAAAAAGCTAGATAATATGTAGGAATATCTAGATACAGCTCAGGCGTGACAGCAGCTCAGATGCGATAACGTGTGAGAGAGAGAGAGCTTTATCTAGTGATACTCTATCGTCGCTACACTTCTTGCCGGTTACATGGAGGACATGAACAATGCATAAAAATAACACTGCTTCTACAGCCAGCTATGCATCGGTAATGACCTTGGCTTTCTCACGATGGACTAGCAACTTACTCTGCAACTGAAGATCGACGCAATGGAAATATTTCATGTGCCGCCGCTGATATATATATATATATATATATAAATATTATATGTAGAAAATGTAGCAGTGCTGTGTCATCAGAGTCAAAATTACAGGAGTCCAGTTTGACACCAGGCTGGAATATTGGTATAACAGAGGTGCAGTAATGATTATCGCTGTGCTTCTCCATTCCAGTTGATTTTATCTCTCAGCTGGTATTTAACTTGATTTTGTTGTCTCTTTCCTTCCTATCTCCCAGACCCCCTAAGGGTCTGTCCTCCCCAAATCTGACTCGGCATTAGTCCCAGTCCATATTGGTGGCAATGTGCAATTAAACCACTCCCCCGTCACAAAAACCCAGTCCGCACTGTCAGGAAGGCCTACACTAATCACCATGTTGCATGTGTGGCTCATATTCACAGCCCCTCTCAAACTCATCCCATGCAATCCTCTTGTCATTGTATCGTCATCTTCCTCTTTCAGATGTGCCTTGTTTTTGCCCATTGATTGTGCTAATCTTTCTGTTTAGTTTCTCCAATTCTTACCATCCTGCTCCAAAATCCATGCTGCGTTTTAGACATTAGATATGATGGGTAACAACATTAATGTCACTATCATCTCAATGGACTAGAATGCCCGAGGGATGTCTTTCCGCCCATGTCCATCGTTTACACACATGGTCCACATGGGCTGCCATGTTGGCTCAGTCTCCGTCTGCTAGTGGTCACTTCTCCTCTGAAGGTGCCCTGTGGTATCTGACACCAAAACATTAGCATCGGGTCTCCATGCATCGAACTTGGTTGTCCAGCACATCCAACAGATGCTTGATCGGATTGAGATCTGGGGAATATGGAGGCCAAGTCAAGTCAAAAACTTGAACTCTTTTTCATGTTACTCAAACCACTGCAACATTTAGCAGTGTGGAAGGACGCAGTATCACTGCCATGAGGAAATATCTTTGGCATGAAAGGGTACACTTGGTCTGCAGCAATGTGTAGGTAGGTTTGTATGTGTCAAAGTAACATCTAGATGAATGCCAGAAGCCAAGGTTTCCCAGCAGAACATTGCCCAGAGCATCACACTGCCTCCATGGCTTTCCTTCTTCCCATAGTGCATCCCGGTGCCATCTCTTCCCCAAATAAACGATGCACACTCACCCAGCCGTCCACATAACACAACAGAAAATATGACTCACCAGACCAGGCCACCCTCTTCCACTGCTCCATGGTCCAGTTCTGACGCTCACATGCCCTTTGTAGGCGCTTTCAGCGGTGGAGAGGGGGCAGCATGGGCCGTTCTGATTGATCTGTGGCTCCGTAGCCCTACACACAGCAAGCTGTGATACACTGAGTGTTCTGACACCTTTCTCTCATAGCCAACATCAACTTTTTCAGCAACGTGCGCTACAGTAACTCTCCCATGAGATCTGACCAGATGGCCCGACCTTCACTCCCGATGTGCATCACTGAGCCTTGGCTGCCCATGACTCCATCACCGGTTTACCAGTTGGCCTCCTTTGGACCATTTTTGGTAGGTACTGACCATTGCATATCAAACCCCACAAGCCATATTGGATATGCTCTGCCCCAGTCATCTAGCCACCACAATTTGGCCTTTTATCAAAGTTGCCATTTTTCCTGATTCCAACACATCAGCTTCAAGAACTGTCTTGTCACTTGCTTAATATATAATTACACCATTGACAGGTGCCATTGTAATGAGATAATCAATGTTATTCACTTCACTTGTCAGTGGTTTTAGTATAATGGCTTATTAGTGTATATGGAAAAGTAGCCCTGTTAAGTCAGAGGTTAAATTAAGTAACATAACCATTAAACTACCCATATCTACAAAGACTTACTAAAGGATACTGAATGTTTTGAAATATTAAAAAAGGTGCAAGAACAAATTAATTTAGTTTGGCTCCCTTGTTTGTCAGAAAACTCTACATCCTGTTGGGTATCAGATCAGAACCCACCATTTCCTCAACGGCAATCTCCCAGCTTTTCCAGTTTGCAGTCACAATGCCACAGGTTAAAAGCCTGACTGTCACATGTTCGGCCTTGTTGGAGGATTTTACATGGACCTTCTGTTTTAATGCAGCACATCTGTCATAATTCCCCCCCATGAAAATTCCCAAAAACGTTGTTTTTTTTATAGCTTCCTAACTAAATAAATCCTCATGTGGCCGTCCCAACATGCTTAGTTTTTACAGCATATTGTCCTTGTGGAGACATCAAGGCTAGGAAAAAAGATATATGATCAGACATTAAAACCAGCATGTAGGTGCTGTGGATATTACCAGCTGAATTACCCATTCAGGTCAGAAGATCAAGCCGGCCAGCACCAGTGCACATATTTCCTGTCATAATTATGCGAAGGTCACTTGTTATCGTTCAGTAATAGTAACCTACATAATTGGAATTCCTAAGGTTCCATTAATTATTCAATTATTCAATTATTCAATTACTCATTCTTTTCTCTGCTACAGAGCTTCAATTATTAACGATTGCGCGTATAAATAAACCCAATTAAACTAAAATACCCATTGGATAAACAAAATGGGACATCTGCAATTCCTTTCATTTTCTGATTGAGTTAGAAATGGCCCAAGTGTCTGAAAATTATTAGACTTCAATGCAGAAGATTATGCATGTGTTGGTTATATTCAGAGAAACAACGGCAAGTGGCCTGACCTTCTCATATCTCAGCAGTGAAGAATCTGCGGTTTTGGTTCAAAATCCCCATCATCATCTTAAAATCATTTTAATATTAAACTCCTGAATAGAACCCATGCACTTTACTCACACTGAGTTGTGCCAAATGAAAATACAATCGACACATGATTCATCCAAGAATGAACTAACATTAATGAAGCCCTTCTCAGCTGCAGGCTGCAGACTGCCCAGCGCTGCCCCGAGAACCTACAGTAACTATCCATCTCAGAATCCGCAAACCACTTTTCACCTCAAGCCACCAGGTCACATGACACAATTATGTGACTGTGCCCACTTTCTCTAGCTTCATTCCATACGTCTGAAGAAAATTCCAGAAGAGTGACAGGGGCACGAGTGGAGCGTTTATTTTGCTTGTTATCATATGCGATAGGCCGACAAATGCCACCATTATTCTACCTGATTCCACCTGTAGACAAGCACCAGCAGCAAGACCACATCCCTACCATGGCAAACAGGCGGAACAGGGACAGAAGAGGGGGAGGTGGCAGTGGTAACCCTTTAACTAGGCCAGTTGGGATGATTATTTTAAGCTCTGGATGATGAATTGAAGGCCCCTTGAGTCCACGTCAGAGGTGTCTGTGCAAAGGGAAATTTGGAAAGTTATTGAGAAGACATGAGGAAAAGACCTGCTGGCCAGAGCCTCCCCATTCTCCAAAGTCCCCAAGGTTATAAATAAAACAGCTCTTGCGGTGGAAAAGACAACAGGAATTAGGCACATTTTCATCTTACGAGGTGTTAAGAATGTAAGATATATTGCTGTGTATTCTGGCATAATGAAATAATCCATTCCTTTTTGAAAGTATGCCTCAGAGAATTCATTTAGTCTGAGCTAACCTTGACAGTAAATTCATCCTTTCAGCTCTATAAGTTCTTACATGACTGCTACTAATTCTGCGAAAATATTTTGATTGAATGTGGCAAACAGACATTGAACTGAGCACATTTTTTGCTCTCTTCAACCATTATTGATGCTGACATGTCAAAAAAAATCATCTGCGCTGTCCTTGAAGGTTTCTTCTCTTTCATCCAGTTTCCTTTATACAAAAATACACATTGCCCAGCAACAGTCACAGCCTGCCTGATCTTCCTCAGCTGTTGCTTCTGTGCAAAGCTCATGCTGTCTTGTTGCTCACACTCATCCTATTTTTTATCCTAAATCTCTACTCTCTCCACAAGGTCATTTAACTGTTTTTCTACTCATCTGTAACAGTAACTGAGTCTCCCAATGACGTTTATAGGATGTGATTTTTGTGGACTTTTGGGGTGAGATTGGCAAGCAAAAAGAGTTCGGTACTCTGAATGCTTAGAACCAGCTGAGCTTTTTGCTCAAAACTACAAAACACCTTTATAGGGAGAGACAGATCGAAAAACAGCACACTTCTAAATCATCCATCCATCCATCAAACCGCTTATCCTTACTGGGTCGCGGGGGGTCCGGAGCCTATCCCAGAAGCAATGGGCACGAGGCAGGGAACAAC
>JAODJX010000129.1:23769114-23781750 GCA_026776945.1 Isichthys henryi | reverse complement strand
GAGTACCCGGAGGAAACCCCACGACGACATGGGGAGAACATGCAAACTCCGCACACATGCAACCCAGGCGGAGACTCGAACCCGGCACCACCATGCCGCCCCAGGTTTATTATCGTTAACAAAAATAAGGACTATAAAAAATATTACAAAAAAATGTTTTTGTACACTGAAATATTTCAAAGAAGGTACGAAAACAAACAAAAAAAAAAACTACAAATATGACTTTCATTGCGAAACTAACTGAAATAAAATAAAAACAAACATCACTAATTTCCCTTCCAAAAATTTTGGAGTATGTGTCTAAGTCCTACAACTTTCAGTCTATCCCTAGGAATAACATTACTAAACCAAACTCAAACTGAAATATATATAAACTAAACTGAAACATATATTTAAAATAAAAAACGAATAAAAACGAGCAAAATTCGAAAACAACTAAAACTAAACTGCATTTAAAATAATAATAATATCAATTTAATATTTCATATAAATAAAAAGTAAATTAAAATCAAAACTATAATAGCAGTAGTTTCGATGGGATATTTGAGAAGCTCAAATGACAGCTATAGGGAGCTTCGAGGGAGGACCGAATCAGGAAACGTCTCTTCCCTCTATCCTACACTATAAGTCCCACCCCTGTTGGAGCAGTAACCAATGATTAACCTGAACCATCTTGAGGCCGCCAATTGAAACGCGAGTATCAAACGCTTCGTCTGCCTGCCTGCTGCCGAGAGAGCTGTGAAGTATGCGCGTAAAAGGTGTTTAATAGCCGGACAGGTAAACAAGCGAGCAAACACCCCGATGAGGAGTCAAATAATCAAAAACACAGCAGATAAAGTAGCACAATGAAGCGGTATTTCTCCTGCCTGAGTTGGAGATTGATCAAACTGCTGGTCGCTGTGTGACGGTATATAGCTAGCTGTAGTCGGCTGTTTAGACGGTTAGTTGGCAATCCTTCACTAGATAACATCATCTGGGCTGTATGTTGTATTTGTTGTTGGATATATGATACTCATGTTTTATGTTCGCGTCTGAACCTTTTAGCTATTATAAAACTTTGGCTGTCAAATAACAGTTTGCGTTCAGGAACGTTAACTACCTTTACATGTTTTCCCCTGCTGGTTACACGTTTGGGTGTCAGTGGGCAGGTATCGACGAGGAAGCTCACTAAGTTCACTAAGGCTGGTTATTAGTTATCTTGGGCTAGTTTAACACAGAAGACCACGCCTTTTAAAACGCAGCACTTTTTCTCTCCTGAAAAAAGAATGCAAATGGTAGTTTGTTAAATGAATGGAAACCCAGTCCTACGCGGATAACTTGTTACTTTTAAATAATTAAGTGACTAAATTACATAAGTCAATTTTCAAAGCTTTGTTTTTTTTAGTCACAGACTCACTTTCTGAATGCGGTCTTATTTTTCCCTTGTCATTCGATCTACTTTAGCCATGAAGCCTGAAGGCACAGACAGCACCGTCCCCTGGGTTTCAGTATGTCCCAGTGGCCTGCTAAAGGTGGAAAGTAGAAGGACCAGGAAGACTGGGAGTGCGGACCAGAGTCCTGTAATGGGCTCAGTCTGCAGGGTCCGGGTGTGGCAGAAAACTGAGGATGGATCGGGGAACCAGGATACCACTGGTGCAGAAGAGCATGGCATACTGGATGAGGTGTACAGTGAGGTGCAGAAGTTCTCCTTCCCCCGTTCCCAGTACTCAGTGTTGCAGATTCCAGAGAACACCTGGGTGCTGGTGCGAATGGGCGACGGGCAGTGTGACGTTGTGGAAAGTTGTCTAAAAGGAATGAAGGCTGGAGAGCAGTGTGAGGTGAGGATGCTGGTGGTCCTACCTGCTTGGTGGTATGGTGTTTTTTTGCATGGGCAATATGCTGTCTTTAAAAATACTGAAATACAGCTATCTAAACATCTAGAACATCTACAGTAAGCTGATTTCTGCTTAATGAGTGTGAATTTTTCCCTTCTTTCAGGTGCTGGTCACTGCATTAAAAGACGGAACCAAGCCAGGTTCTGCACTCACATGGCACACTGACTGCAGTGTGCTGGACGCAGCTGGCCAGGAGCAACAGCCTCTCTGCTATGTGTTGGAGTTGCATTCTTTCACCTCTGGCCGGGAATCATGGGAGATGGCGCCCGAGGAGAAGTGGGACTGGGTGAAGGTCCACAAAAAAGAGGGCGGGGAGAGGTTCCGGAAGGCCGACGTGTGGGGAGCCGCAGATTGCTACAGCCGGGCACTTAAGCTGCTCCTCACCCTGAAAGAGGGGGAGAAGCGGGAGAGGCAGGAGACACAGGCCATAGCGGAGGGAGGAGGACTGAAGGCAGAGGAAAGTGAGGCTAGCACAGGAGGCCAAGATGCTTCGGGAGAGCATGGCAACAAAGAAGTGAGAGCATCTTCTGAAGGGGATGAGTTAGATAGGAAGTCAGACTCCATTATGAGCAATGAGAAAACCACGCCAGAGAAAATGCAGAAATCAGAACAAGGAGATGAATACAAGGCGGTTCGGTCAGAACTGCACTCCAATCTCTCCCTCTGCCAGCTCAGACTAGGCCAGACAACAAGGGCACGATACAGCAGCTCGAAAGCGGTTGAACTGGATCCCAGCAACACGAAGGCCTGGTATCGGCTTGGACAAGCATGCTCGCTGGTGGGGGAGCTGGGTTTGGCCCAAGGAGCTTTTAAGAAGGTGCTGGAGCTGCAGCCAAGTTCACCATCAGCCCAGAAGGCCCTGAGAGAAGTGAAGGTGCGTGAGAAGGACCTGGACATCAAGCTTGGGCAGAAGCTTAGTAAGATGTTCAGCTAGGTTCTCTGCTGGGTTACCTAGGCCAGAAGATTGGATTTGTGCCAGGGTTTTGATATGGTAATGAGAGAATCTTAAAAGCCAAGACAGACCAGAACTTCCCCAAGTGTAATTCTGATGGTTAAAAACCCTTATGAAGATGCCTCAGGTCTATTCAGATTGTGTGTGTTTTCTACTGTTTGTTCATGCTGCTATGAGCAGCTGTGGCTGCAGATGTAACATAGCCTGGGAGTACAGGACTGGGGTGGGGGGCTGAAGGTGAGAATATGGTAAATCTCGCATTTATTATCTTGAAGTAAATATGAGATGGATGGAGATGACAATGGCTTGAATGTTTACCTCAGTGGAGGCTGACATCTCCATTTTAAAGCTGCCATTCTTCTTACCCGATCAGGACTGTTGCGTCCTGATTTCTCAGCTGTAATTCAATTCGTTGATATCCATCTTTAAAATTACTATGTAAACTTGCCAGTTGTATGTTTCGTTACTGATAATAAATGCTATGCTAATCCAATAAAATGTAAATAGTCCCTTTATGTTTTTTTATTTATTGATTGTGGTAGAGGGTAGGATAATTGTATTTTCTTTAGTGCTGACTTAATCAAAATTTAATTAAGGTGCTGATATTCTCGTATCGTATTTAATTCAGCAGAACTCTTGTCAAGTAAAATAGGCAAGTTCAACAGGGGTTTGGTGCCTGTTGAACCTTAACGTAAGCTGCAGTTTGCGCTGTCCCAATGCAGGTAGGGCTCATTTGGTGTGTAGTAATTTATAAATTTAAGTTTAAACACAGTTCCCATTTAAGGAAACTTCTATGAGAGGTCTGTTATGTAAAAGTGTGTCGTTTATAGAGGGAAAACAACTAATGTAATTAATTCAGAAGATCCGTTAGGAGAATCTGCGCAGTTTAAAATAAACATGACATAAATTAAATGATCAGTACATTATATGCTTAGACCTAGTAGATGTATATATAATCAGGCGGACCGATAACTAAATGCAGTGGAACGTATTACTACTACGACCAAATAGAAAAATACCACGAAAATGTATGGAGTGTTTCCGCCCGGTTTCGAACCGGGGACCTTTCGCGTGTGAGGCGAACGTGATAACCACTACACTACGGAAACTTAGCTGTTATATATGTTCATGTAACTCCTGATAATTATATAACAAACTAAAAGACTAAGGTTATTAGATCCTGAGGCTTTCAATGAATCCGATCGAGCCCCATATGCTTCAGTTAGCTACCACAACGATGCTAGTCCAAAGCTACGTTTTCTAAAACTGATCTACGGTCGTCGAAGACTCCGATGTCTTAAGACCCGAGCAATCTCAGGTACTCTTACACATGTGCGGTAGGAAATACAACGGAAATAAAACATCTGCCGAAACCCGGGATCGAACCAGGGACCTTTAGATCTTCAGTCTAACGCTCTCCCAACTGAGCTATTTCGGCTCTAACAAAAACACTTTCTGGAATATATTGCAGTACACTCCAACAAAATATTATATGGCTCATGCAGGCACCACAGTCACAAATAAAAATTTAAGGCAAAGTTACTCTGGGAGCTGTAATGGAGCAATACCATACACAATCTGTGGGGTCTCATTTGAGAATTACCCCATTAGCTTATCCGGTATTGGGTAGCGGAGTAATAATCTTATTTATAAACGATCTTGCGTAGGTCATTTTTGAAGCATTGCATTTGCTCCCTTAAAACAAGGTTCTTCCTCTAGTTACATGGAATTCATAATATGTCAAGATAAACCCATCTTCAGTGGGAAATTTTCCCTCCTTAAAACAAAAGAGATCCTTAAGACGCAAATTGTACAAATGGACGATTTATTAACGGATGCACAATAACATTAAAAATACCGTCGACTAAGCCTCTATGCAATAATGAGAACAATCACCACAAAAATCAATGGTATCTAACTATAAAATTGCAAAGTGGACTGGAATAAGTTTTAAGTTCTTTCATCATTCATTCAGTATCATTGCATAAAAAATCACATTGATTATGGCTTCTGGAATTCCCATTTCACCCCATTTCTACTAAAAACTACCAACATTCCCTTCCCTGCTTCTTCCTCTACCGTCTCTTCGTCTTCTCCTTGCCCCTCACCTTATTGTCGGAAAGGGTCTGAGCAGATGAAAGGTTTGTCCAGGCATCCACAATCAGAAGCAAAGGAAGGACAATCCACAGCAAGTTCATGAATACAAAGTAAAACCAGAAGTAGATGGGGTGTCCCAGCTGACTGTGGGAGTACCCTTCTCTGTGCTCCGTGTAGAAGTACAACACTGCTCCGTACAGTTGGCCTGACGGGACAGATGCACGTAAGTATGAGGACAGAAAGAGAAAAGACGCACAGAGGTGGCCAATCTTATCCATAAAGGGCCAGTGTGTTTGCAGGTTTTTGGGATAACCTTTAGGTCAGCTGTTCAAACCCAGGTGTGCGGACTCTTCAGCCAATCAGTCCTCTAATTAGTACTCTAATTAGGGAAAAACCCACATATCCAACGGCCCTTTCTGGATAAGATTTGCCACCCCTGTCTTAGACTAATCGAACACATGCTGCTTAATTTAATATCAACTTATATTATTATAGCACTGGGGCCCGCTTAGTGGTCAGTGACTGTGTGGGCAGTGTGTATATGCATAATGAAATATAAAAACTTGCATTTTCAACAGAAACACGCTATATGGCTAAATTATCAGACACCCACTAATTAAATGCAGTGGATTTGTCTTCACTTCCGATGGGGCTCTCTCACCTAAGGAGACGATCAGCTGAAGGACAAAGCGATAGGAGTGGTTGTAGAGAAATGCCAGTACAATCCAGACACTGCAGGGTCCCCAGAAGACTGCTGTCACAGTTTCCATGCATACAGTGAAGTTGTCCGCTCTGTAAAGGCAGCCACAGTCGCATCAAAAAAAAAAAGGTCACATGGAGAAGAGTGACAAAAAAACATACTGTGGGAGTCCATGAGGTGGAGCCACCATCCAAAACCGTTGCAATTCGCCACACAATGATTAAGAAGCTTAATGTACCTACATGACGTATCTGCTGTCCCCTTTTGAATATTCTTTCCCTGTAAGATAAACAGCTTTGATTACACTTTCAGTAGAACCTGTATCACCTTCCTTCTCCGCATATCAATTACTACTATCACACCTAGTCAGGACTGACTAGCATAAGTTTCACTTACACAACTGAGAGAGGAAACTTTGATCAGAAGGTATGATGGAATAATATAAGCAGAACCATCCCTCAATGATGCCGTGGATGAAGCCACATACGGCAAACCAGCACAGAACTAGCCTTCGAGCAACCGAAAGCCTCCTGACTGCCTCAAGACCAGCCACTTCCCGCCCTGTCACCATCCAGGTGACAAAAAAGAGCAATCCCGATACTGAGAAGAGGAAGGTAAGGATCTCAACCATGGACCGATCATTTTCAGTGTAGTTTGGGATGGACAGACTGCGTGGCCAATACGGGTGCCCCTTATCAGTCCCCTCTGCCTCGGTGTATACTTTCTGCAAGTGAAAAATCACATTAAATTGTTATAATTTACTACATCATAATTTCCACAATTTCCCCCTTTTGCTCTATAGGGGGATAACTATGTTACTTGCTATTTGCAGTTCAATTATACATGACTGTCCTATTTATAAAAAGTCATATTTATATTCTGGTCAGTACGCTTACGCTCGTCTGCTTAAAAACATATTTTCTGTGACATTGCTCTCTGTACTTACTGTCATTGCGGAATCAAGAGGAGACACTAAAAGTTAAAAGATAATTGTTATATTTTTGCTTAATCTAAAATATGCAGCGTCTTCGTAATAATTTCACTCCGGAAGAAACCAAATCTTTGAAATTCAGTCAAACACCAATAACACACCTGTACTTTATACACAATGGATTTAAACCAGCGAGAATGCATCGCAACACCGAGCATCCAATAACAGCTATGTCCAGGACACCTATAAGTAACCAATGAAGCTTCAGATGGGCGGGATAATTTGGATACTACCGCCTATCAGGACTCAAAGTTCTATGGTTGTCCCTACACGCGAGCTATTCGAGGTATCCAATTGGTCGAACGTCTCGGAACATACATGTCGTCATAGATAGTCTTCGAGTTTATGGTTTAAGGACGTAGCGGCCTCAGGTTTTGCGTGAGAAATCAAAGAACGCTTTAATTTCTGTTACGATTGTTCGTCCAGTTTGATGAGTTTCTTATATTGAGTAGAAGCAGAGCTGTTGGGTGCATTGTATAATACACTACGAAGGAAACTGAAGCTTCATCTATAGGCAGGTAGTCTATCATATAAATAACTAAATCTTTTAGTTTGTGGAAATTTCTCATAATTCTACCGATTTTTTTTTTTAAATAAAATAGTTTGAAATACAGTTGTGCTTCTTAAAAGAACTGTTCTCTTTGCCGCATCAGGGTATTTAACCCTGCCGTGACCCGGATTCGAACCGGGGTTGCTGCGGCCACAACGCAGAGTACTAACCACTATACGATCACGGCGAGCTACCAGAGAACATACAAGGTTGCTTTCTAAAAGGCTATAGATAGGATGTCCAACTTAGGTTCTCTATTATAATGATGTGGGTTCCTATTGTAATATAATTTTATTTGATATTTTTTTTCTTGAAAAATAAATCATGACATGAATGTTATCTAATGTCTATATCTTAAATTTTTATCTATAGGCAAAATAGTAATCTCAACATTTTTTGTATTTTTACTCATATTAATAGACCATTGCCTGGAAATTTTATTTTAACTTTTATACTTCAATTTCATTCTATAATTTGATTTATACATTTAATAGATCAGGAGAAAAGAGAACTAATATAATCCCATATGGTCTAGCGGTTAGGATTCCTGGTTTTCACCCAGGCGGCCCGGGTTCGACTCCCGGTATGGGAATGTACGTTTTATTTATTTTCATTTATTATTTACACCAATTGAATTGCGGTTTTTTAAGTAGCCATTGGTTGTTCATGGATAAATGTAATACTCATCATATACGTTGCTTTCATGAGTTACTGTTCACACTTATACTAGTCCACCCACACCCATTGGTATTGTTTGTACTTGATTAGGTTATTTGGTTAGCCGAAGTGACCTTTTAACATCCCTAGGATGATCTGGAGATCACTATTTGCAAAGACCCTCGCTGTTCATATACATGACTGTTTTTTCCTGGTTACCTTTCCGCGAAGTTGTCCCTTGGATCACCATATGGGGAAGTGGCCACCACTTCATACTCCGTTGCGACAGGGGGCGCTCATGTACCTCAGTGAAGTTACAGCGGCAGGCACGCCGAGGAAGCGTGCTGCTCCTGCGCGTCACATGACGAGGAAGTACTGTAGTGGGAGCAAAATCAATTAGAAGTTTCCAGCTATCCAGAGGACTATTGTGTCGCGTAAAATGCGAAATACACTGCTTTGTATATAAGAAGAGAACCGAGCGGTGGACGGTCCTGGATGCAACTGATCTTCGGTTAAACGGATTAACGGAGCTTGATATTCCGGAGTTCGCCACAGGTTTCCACGATGAAGGAAGATGTCTCCCTGCGCTTGGACGGGTGTCTTCTGCGCTTCATGGACCAGCTGGAGTCGCTTGAAGAGAAAAGGCAGAGGTTCAACTCACTCACAGAGCAGGTGAGTTACGGTTTAGGCAGTTAGGTTATATGTTAGTGACGTCCGTATTAGATAGCTACATAGTGCATTTCACAAATAAGACTTCTAACATTCGAAAGATCGGTTTGATATTTTGCCTTGGCAGCCACGCCAAATACATTGGTCTTGTCCTCTCGCACCACAGGGCTGGTTCTCCATCTCCAAGGCGAGGTACGCCATGGGAAACAAGCAGGTCTCCGCCCTGCAGTATGGCAGCGAGATACAGCCGCAGGTGCGAGTGTGTGTCAGGTACTGTCATGCTTGTCGTTTATTCCAGATCCAGGTCAGTCCTGGGGGCGACATAGGTGGCCGCCTAGGGCGCCGACGTTTGAGGGGGCGCCGACATGCTACCAAATTCCATTTAGCTTCGAACGCGGGCACTGCTGGTCACCTACATCAGCTAAGGCCGGTACTGGGTCAGAGCCATGTAGTGAAATTGGGTACTGACAGGTAAAAAAATGAAAATTGGCTCTGATTAGATTTAGTAAATAAGAATGCTTTATTTTAATATGATATAAAGGGACAAAATTTTTAAAATTTAAGTAATTATGTTTAAGGTTTGTGATTTGGCTGTTGTGGTATCCCCGACTTGGTCAGTGGAGACTTAACGTTTTATTTTTACCTTCGTTTTCCAAGCTGTATTTTGGTGCCTAGATTACTAGGCTTCTATGAGAAAATCGAGGGTAAAAATACCCAATATTTTTGGTCGAAATTTTTTACATTTCAATGGATAATTCCTGTGCGATTTTTGAAGAGAAATAACATAGCTTGACAGAAAGCATTACGTGCATTTCCATTAGTCCAAGCCCTTCGCTGAACTTTAACCTTGAAAAAAGAAACTTGCGCAGGAATTGAATTAGGCCATACCATGAAAATCAAGCTATAGTTAAACCATGTAGCTTCCACTGTAGAAAAGTCAGGTCATAAGAAAACACTCTGAATTATCTGTTGTATTATTTTTTTTTGCTACCCATAGTTTCTTAAAGGGAAATAAAAGAGAACAAAAAACAATTCTGGTGTGTAATTCATATGCCAAGTGTCATCAAAATCAGAGTTGTGATTCAGAGGTCGTTTCTTGAATTAAAATAGTGACCCTGTACGAATAAAGTATCTAGTAAAACTGTGTCATCATTAGATACCTCTTTGTTCGAAAGGGAGCTGCCAGGCGGCATGACTGAGTTTCAAGCCGAAAGGGAGGAGACCCAGGGCTCTGACGATCAAAAGACTAAGGATGATGTTGAGGACTGTGGACCGACGGAAGGAGGTAGATTGGGGGGAAGTCACAGGCTCATGACTGCTAATCATTTGTTTTGGGGTCCAGAGCATATAATTTGCTCAGTAAGATTATGTGGTCTTGGTTTATGGAGATACATTCTTGGTTATATGTTGTGAAAGGTCTGAGGAGAAGAACAACGGCGAAGACTAAGAACCCTCAGGAGGAACCGGTCCTAGTAAAAGAGTGCGTGTCCAAAGATGATGCAAGACTGGAGAGCAAAGGACTGCAGAGGCATCGGGACCCACTAAAGTGGTTTGGAATCCTGGTCCCACAAAGCCTGAAGCAGGCGCAGGTGGACTTCAGGCAAGGTGGGTGTGCAGGAGCATGTCTCTGTGGTTCAGTTCACTGAGCTGCTGAATTAACCACCTAAGCTAATCAAACGCTCGTTGAAAGGTCAGGTGACAATGTAGATTCCACATAATGTTATCCGGCTCACGTTTCTACAGTGATCGAGCTGTCAGCAGAGATCGCGGCTCTGCAAAGCGCAGTGATCGCCACCAGAGAGGAACTCCACAAGCTGTTGGAGGAGAAGAGAAGAAAGTCCCACTGAGGATGACCCCCACACAGGGAAGTGGCCAGGTCTGCCCATCACAGGAAGCTGAGATGTTCAACATGGCAAGCAAGATCCTGACATTGATCAGCAATCCAGACAGGAGCAGCGTCCTGCAAAGAACCCTGGAATCTTATTTCTATAAAGGCAAACTGCTGCATCCTGTGGGTTACTGGAGAACAAGCAAACCTGTAACAGGTCCTTGTAGCATGAAAGTGTGTAAATTATTTAATGTATGCAAATGGCTGACGTAGCATTAACTAATAAATGTATATGAAAAATGTATATTTGAACATTCACAAAACACCCTTCATGAGGTATCTTGGCATCCAGGAAGCTTAGACACAGTGCACTACATAAACAAGGCTCAACCACAAACCGCCTTAGTTAAGTAGCTGTATGGGGCTTGAGGGCTGTAGATTCACCTGTAACACAGCTGGAGAAAGAGGATAAAATATCCATACTTCATTTTTATTAACAGCAACAATTGATAGATTCAAAAACATTTAACAGACTGTAACCTAAGCTGACATTTATGGTGATTATACAGTCACACAAAGAATACAAAATAGAGTGAGAACAAAACTACATGGCACATTAAGTGCTTTTTGCACGAGGTGAAACTAAAACTTTAAATTATCATCGGTTTAGTTGGGGAAAGGAACCGTAAACGTTTTTTTTAAAAAAAAAAAAAAAAAAAACACACACTCTCCCTTTTTTGAGATGCGTAGTGTACATTCTGCCCATCAGAAGCCCGATGGGGGGGGGATGTTTACATGCCCCAATAAGACCTAGAAGTCAACTGGAGCTTGTATATCTGACCTGGGTTGAGTTCATTCAGTTTGTCGTCTTGTAGCCACACATCACCATCCCCTTTAAAACCTTTCAAACCAGATTGTACGACAAACCCAGCAAAGACTTCCCAGAATAAATGGATCAGTCTACTGTCAGGTCTAAGCTTAAGGAACCTAAATTGGTAGTCAATGAAAAAGGGCGTTAAATCAACCTGTGAATGACGTCCAAACAATTATTCCATAGACAGATTCAAAATATCTTTTGCTGAGGTTGTAATTTTAGAAAGCTGCTAAGTGAATGCCATGACTTTACAGGCTGTGATATGTTTACCCAAAATACTGAGGTGCAAATACCTGGATCAATAGGTTAGTTTTCACATTGCGAAGTTTGAAATGAAAAAAAATCATGTGACAAAAATACCCAGCCAGCCACAGGAATGTCGAGCCATTTCCTGTCGCCCTTTGATGTGTGTCGCAGAACAGCCATGCTCAGCACTCATGTGAGGGCTCTAACACTCTCTTTCTGTCAGCCGCACATCGCAGAGGGACACTGGAGTGGAGATGGTGACACCTTAGTCAGCAAGGAGAGTGTCCAGCAGCTTCTCACAAAGAAACAGGCACCGTGGGACGTGGAAAAACCCTAAAATAGAATGAGCACAGCCAGGTGGTTCAAAGTGAACCTTTCACATACACAGATCCAAATTCACACAAACACGGGGAGAACACGCAAACTCCACACTCAGGGCTGGAACCCAACCCACAACTCAAAGAGAATTTTTGCTTTACATATACACAGTACATGTGTGCCAGTGTGCTCAGTTCATGTTACACTTCAAGGAACACATATGTATATGTGGGTTTTCACTGTAACTCCCTAATTAGATTATTAATTAGACGACTGTTTGGCTGAAGAGTGCTCTCATCTGGGTTTGAACAGCTGACAGCTTATCCCAAAAACCTGCACAAACAATGGCCCATTGCCACACGTGCTCTAAGCCAACCGCTTTCTCACCTTTAAATGGGCCTCCTTTGAAATCCAGCTCCACTGATCCACGTCGGTCCAAATACCCAAACCATTCTCCATGCTCCACATCAGGAAACTAAACAAGAACAGAGAGAGCAAGGCCTTCGGGTCAGAGGTCAGCCGTCACGACGGGGGCCTCGCGGTCACCAGGCCGTCACTCACGTGGCTGAAGGTGTAGTCGTACACCTGCGTGAACCGGTCCAGCAGGCCCGGCTCCTTGGTCAGGCTGTAGGCCATCAGGAAGGCGACGAGCGCCTCGCAGTGCGGCCACCACAGTTTCATGCTCCACTCCAGCTGCACGATATCGAGCCACTGTGGGTTACCATGGAAACAGCCCTGGGCGGGGCTCAGTGGTCAAAACTGCTTTAAAAAAATCCAGCTCAACATTCAAACTGCCACATGCATCAATTATCCATCCATCCATTTTCCAAACCGCTTATCCTTACTGGGTCGCGGGGGGTCCGGAGCCTATCCCGGAAGC
>JAODJX010000129.1:23739807-23769014 GCA_026776945.1 Isichthys henryi | reverse complement strand
ACCCAGGCGGGGATTCGAACCCGGGTCCCAGAGGTGTGAGGCGACAGTGCTAACCACCGCACCACCATGCCGCCCCTGCATCAATTATTTCAAAGCATATTTGACCATTAATCTTCTGTGTGATGTTCCAAATGCCATTTTACTATTAAACCACACTGATAGCTACCATACCCACCTGTGTGGGACAGCGTCCATCTGCGTCCAGGAAGTAGAAGAGGCCTCTGTGTTCAGGGTCCCAGCCAGCCTTGAATGGCAACTCCAAAAACTTGTCCACTGCCACCTTCTTCAGCTCCTGGTCTCCTCGGCTAGCAGCATATTGGAGAAGGAACCAGCCGGCTTCCAGGGCGTGGCCTACATGGTCACATGACAGTCTCCTTAAATGGTGTAGATGGCAGGAGATGGTGCAGCTGCCCCACTGACAGGTTTTTAAAGCGCACATGAAGCTAAAGTTATATTAAAAAAAAAGTCACACACACATGCAGTCATATACAGAGACATAACTCAATATAACAGTCCCACTAGGCAGACGCCCACAGACACACTGCCTCGGATTTCCCAGCTGGCCTGGGAATCTTTGGGGAGTCCTCAGAAAAACTGCAAGGGATTACCTTCCAGTGATATTTGCACTAAAAATTAGGATTCATCAATTTAGTTTCCGACATAGCAAAGGTCAAACATACGATTCCAGTGTTGTGTTTATGCAGAGGAAACAGGGCAGGGTCACTGATATTGTGTCACCTGGGTTCTGCAGTCGCCCTTGGCAACCAGGCAGCTCCTTCCCATCCGTGGAAACATTCTCCAGAATTGCATTCCCATCTCTCTGTAAAGGAAAGACACAAAAATGTCTCATACATACAGTGAAACTCCACCTGCGTCCAGCACTATACCATCCACTGGTCTGAACTACGTACTGAAGCTTACACACACTGGCAGACCTTAAAGGAAATATTTAACTGGACATATGAAGATGTGCTTCAAGCGAGTCCCAGCCCGCCGGAGCAAACCATACACATGCCACTTCTGCTTGTAACATCTGTGTTGTGCCATTCTGCCCCTAGCGCCCCACCCCAAAAACACTGATGACAAGGGTTCCTGAAACAAGCAGTAACTCGCTAATTAAGCACACATCCTCAGACACACACACAGAATCAGAGTATCTACAGCACATCGACAGCAGAAATACACAGAACTCATTCAAGAAACACTCAGGAGGAAATTAGTCATCCTGCTAATGCAACCTTGGCATTTTCACGCTTTTCGCCTTGGATACCATTTCTGCTTCTGTACATCATTTTGTGTAGAAAGATCATTTACAAAACTGTAATACATGACTCCTGTCACCAGGGGCACCACACAAACCAGGCTATCGCTTTCTCAATCACCTGAATGTGCTGGAGGATCTGCTGGACACACCAGGAACCAACTTCACTGTACTTCTCAGCCACGCCTGCCCTGCCCTCGCTGAGCTGCTCCACCAGGCAGAGGAGCATCATGGGTACGGCCATGCTGTTGACAGGCTGGTCGCCAGAGAGCCGGGGCCGGCCCAGGCCCGATGGGTCCACACGAACCCAGTGCACCAACTGGTCCATCACGCTTTCAGCATGTGCCTGTGAAACAAGCATGGCCCCAGGGAGCCAGGGATCAGAAAAAGTCCAGATCAAAAGAACCATTTGTAGGTCCAGAATGAGGAGCCACCTGTAGTCAGGTGTTAGACATGGACGTACCATCTTATTTACGAAAAGTTGCCACATGTCAATTCAGCTCTACTGACCTCACCAAGGAAGTCAGCTTTACCGTTAGTGTCTCACCTGCATCTCCTCATCCCCAGTAACTCTGGATAGCTCGTCCATCGCCATGACATAAAAGCACTCGCTGAATATGGTCCTCTGCACCTTCACTGGCTGTCCGTCTCGGGTCAGGCAGAAGGCACACTTCCCTGTGCTACCAGCAGAGGGCACCCATGCAAAACGCCGAAGGAACTCCCCACCTGTATTGGGGAGTAGGGAGACAGAGTTAAAGTATTTTAAAAGCATTCATTCAGTCTGATGAACTTGTAAAACAACATCACAACAATACATTAATGACACTACAATAGATAACTCTACATCTTAATATATTCTAACCCTGTTTTTCATCCTTTAAGTAAAAGTTTGAGGAAAAAGGAAAAAAAAATAAAAAAATCATATTTTTCACAGCACCTTAGGTCCTCTGCTTCACCAACCTGATTTAGCAGCTTCCAGAATCTCAGGCAAGTGAAACCGGTCCATCGTTCTGTACAGGCGACAGTACATCCATACCTGTAAATAAAACAATGTGGAACGCTGGTCAAAGGGGGTGGAATGACATGCTTTTCTTCTCGATACAATTCAATACACGATGTGGAGTCCACAATTCGATAGCACAAAAATAAATGTAAAAAATTAAATGACATCAAAGCATGACTGTAGAGAACAGGTGTACTATTATTTCTTCAAATAATATTGTACACAGTACACAAAAATGTAAATGAAAAATAACAGGCACATAAACCAATTTAAATGGATGCAATTTTTTGCAATAACAACAAAAAATTAAAAACATAATGCTAAGCTGTGACTCTCCATGAAACGCTGGAAAAAGACACTACATTCATGCAAAACTGCAGCATGTAGTTTGAAATAAAGGAACAGACAACAGAAGGCCTTTGCTCTCTCTGCTGCACTAGTGAGACAGAACTGGTTAAGCAGTTGCCCTAATAAAGTACTTTTACTATTAAAGGTTATACAGACCAAATGATAGGTATCGCAAGAACACATGATACAAATAGTCACATTCTGTACTGTCATATACTGAATTTCAATATATTCTCCCATCTCTACTGGCCAACCACTGCAACAGGAAAACTTTACCCACAATGCACGGTGCAGACAGAGTTAAATCTTTGGAGAAATAAAATTTATATTTCTTGCAAGAACATTAACCCTATGTATCCCACACGTACACTGAATATTTTTTCTATTGATAAAACTGCCATTAGCTCAAAATGGTCTAGATTACTGGTAATCTTCACATTATAAAAATATATGATTAAAACATCAGCAATGGTAAAGAACAAATCAAAATTTGAATTATCGTAATTATAAAACACCCAGCCTACAGTTAAAGCAAAGTACTTTGATATATTTGATGTTTTTTAAGAAGAAAGTGTTAATCATTTACCATAACAGATGCAGCTATTAAAAAGTGTCAGAGATCAGCAGCTCTCACATGTGAGCAATTAGCCAAAGTATGGCACATAAGCTAAAAGCATCAGCTGAAAGCTCTATGCCGACCTGACTGAACCCCAAAAGGGGGTCTGTGCAAAGCAAATTCATTATAGCTGAAGCATTAAGAACAGAGGCGACAGCAGAGTTTGTGGTGTCTTCCATAATTATCCACAGCAGCCTGTCAGAGGCAGCGTTAGGCTACAGCACTAACACACGACTACATGACACCAGTGCTCACCAGTGCTATCAGACCACTTTAGATAAATCAAAACATGGCAGCACATCTGATATTCATTCAGCCTAAATGCTCTCATGCCACTCTCATCCGTATTCCTCTTCACTGGCTCCCTATACCGTCAGAATAAAATAAAGAGTATCAATTTGTACCTTTGACTTATCACTGGGGCTGTACCCTCCTGGTTCTGCCAAGTGTACCCTTAGCTCAGGGGTGGCCAATCTTATCCAGAAAGGGTCGGTGTGTGTGCAGGTTTTCGCTGCAACTCCCTAATTAGATTACCAATTAGGAGAGTGATTGGCTGAAGAGTCCTCACACCTGGGTTTGAACAGCTGACCTACAGGTTATCCCAGAAACCTGCAAACACACCGGCCCTTTACGGATAAGATTGCCCACCCCTGCCTTAGCTGTAGGTACCTGGAACAGTCCCAGTGACAAGCAAAGGTACAAACTGGTTCTTGGTGCTCGGATCCATAATAAATTTGACTTGACTTGACATTAACTTGACCAGTTCAAGTTCTTGGTGCTGATTTACACACCCATCAAAGCACAGGCATCCATCTCTATCAAAAGGCTCTTTAAGACCTATATTCAATCTCGCCCCCTTTGGTCAGCAAACCAAGGCCGTTTGGAGCTCCCTCCACCACATGAGAAGTGTCACTCCAGGTGGTTCCCCGATGGTGGAATGAGCTGCTGAACCACATCTGGTCATCAGACTCCCTCTGCACCTTCAAAAAATGCCTCAAGACCCATTTGTTCCATGAATTCCTCTATTTGCCTGATGCCTCATTATGTTCCCTCAATGTTCTTGTGTTGCACTTCTGGTCCTTGAATGGTCTTATTTTATTCTTGCTTTGTTAGAAGTTGTTGAGTATTTGTTGTATATTTCTACAGCTGTCGTGTAGCTCCTGCTCCAATACTGCTTACACTTGTACCTGGACATTCACTGGAAGCTTAGCCTAGCTGCACTTATACCTACTTGACTCCATGGCAGTATGTATGTTTGCAATGTGCTATTTGCCTCACTTGTGCGTGGCTTTGGACAAAAGCATCTGTTGAATATGTAAAATGTAAATGTCAATGTAAATTATATTTACCTGTCTACCCTGCAGCCAGACATACTTCAGCTCGTCATAAATCTTTCCATCCTTTGCAAGGCATGTGAAAAACCCACTGAGGAAGCAAACACAGATTAACACAGCAGGAGATGCTTTAAAACTAGCCAACAGGAGGGAGGGAGGAGGATAAGTTAATACAGGATTGCGAAACTGGTTTATTGAGTCTCTCTCAGATGTTCAGGGAAGGTCTAATGGTCTAAACTTCTCAGAATTTCTGTGGTATGTTAATAAAGACATGAACGACATTTACTTTAATTATGAGAATGGCATGTACTTTAAGTTACCCTCTAAGAGGGTGTTGTGGCTTTCATATGGTACCCGTAGACTTTGTCATGGGAATGTTTCAGCCAGTACGCCACCACTTGGTCCAGTTCTGCCTGGATTCTTGCTCGGTATCTTTCCAATCGCTCTGTAGTCATTGTTCCTACAGACACAGCACCAAGGGTTTCACACAAAAAAAAATATCATTCATATGTACAGAGTGGCTCTTAATCAACTGGCTCTAAATCTAAACACGCCTTATTTCTCTCCCATAAAAGAGGCTATTGTATAAACCTGACTGAAATAAAACTATGTTATACAGGTTTAAGTGCAAGTTTCAACTTACGAAAACCAATGCAAAATTCCATTTAGTATGTTTTCCGCACATCTACCACATTAGTATAACTAGGTTCTGCGGTGTTAAACAGAGAAGTTTAATTACTGCAAACGGTATCTGCAGTCATGATCAATAACTATATTAAATATGAAAACGAAGAGACAAAGTATCACTAACATGGTTCAGTCTGCATGAGATACGGCCGTTTTCAGTTAAAATGAGCAGCCAGCAGGTTAAGTTTAATAATCACCAAGACTGCTGGTGAGCCGATAATCCGATCTCTTGTGACAGTAAGGCGTCACCTTTCTCATACTTACCGACTTTACAGACTCAGTCCTCCCGTTGTATACAGATAAGTAGTCTCAGGGTGCACCGTCTCCCCGTAACGGAACACCGATGAACTAACTCACGACAGCGGATCCGCAGAATGCTCCCTCCTCCCAAACCGGCGTTCGGATCCTGCCTCTCTCCTCCCAGGACAAGAATCTCCAGCCCCTCGGTCCGTCCCGGGTCCCGTTTCTTATCATATGACCGTCATGTGGCATGTCGTCGGTCCATCACGTGCAGAGGGGGTCGGCACGCGCCTGGTCATCAGCGCAATCAGCCGAGAAGATGCCTTGTTTTTAAAAGCGAAAGCAGCGTGTACGGAGCCTCGGTTTACTTTATCTTGTATTTGTATGCAAGAATAAAAATAAAATGCAATTTAACGAAGCAAGAGGTTAGCGAATTATTATATCCGCTTTTTGTTTTTAAGTGCAACTGTCCATCGTGATGAGTTAATTCTTAAATAATAATACTTCTGAAAAACAGTACACTGCGTGGGAGTTTCCACCCTGAAGCAAGTAAAGACACACGAACAACGTCTTTAAAATTTTTCCATGTTTTGTTTTGTGCGACAGAAAGGGTATGAGATTACGTTTTATATTTACACAATCATAATTTTATGCATTTAAAAACATACAGTTTGGAGGGATTTAATGGAAAAAAAAAATACAACAGGAACTAAAGACGGACTGACTCAGTACTTGCATTCCGTTTCCATTGACTTAACAGATCACAAAACATTAAAAAATTTATTGCAGTGGAGAAGCTGTAGATGCCACAACTTAAAATTAAATATTAATTTTACTATAGTCGACAAGTGAAAAGGTGCGTTAATGCTGTGAAAGGTACACAGCATGAGTATGTGACGGTTCTGGTGTTTTTCATGATTAAACCTGAAACCAATACATCCCGATTTCTTGTAGCTACTTCCCCAAAAATGCAAACAAAGCAGGCTGTCCCCAGACATATCTAGACCACAATCTCAAACACAGATACTAGATTTCCAACTGGCAGAGGAGTCTGTGTTTATTCGTCAAGGAGTCTATTTGTCGGAGATTTCTACACTGTCTGGCCTTATCTCTCACTGTGCTCGTTCATGTGCCTTGAGTGGATCTTCTTGAGGTTTTCTCGAACCCTTAGAAACTCCAGCAGCTGGGGATCCTCTTTGGTCTTCTCCAGTTGTTTCTCCTTCTGAGATACATCATACGAGAGATGTGAAATGGATTGAGGGAGATGATGTTTGCGATGAAATATGGTGTGTGTGAAAAGTTAATGAGGAGAAGGCGGCAGCACCGGGGTGGTGTGTGTGTGTGAGAGAGAGATACCATCCCCTGCCCCTGATCTCACCTCTTGGTTTATCTGCTGCCTCTGAAGCAAGACGCGCTCCAAGGGGGACCGGTTCTGCTCGCCCTCCTCCTTCTCAGTCTGCTCCTTCCTCCGTCGCTCCAGTACCAGCTGCAGCTCTGGTCTCCTGCAGACCACCAGGCCCCTGAGGGTGAAGGAGGGAGACAGAGACTGAGGGCGTTAGTCGGGTTTGGGTGAAGGTCATGTTAAGCTAACAAGCATGTTAGCATTTGCTGCAACTGTGGGTGGCGCGCGGAGTATTGTTTACATGCATTTGCGCAGAGGGCGTATTTTTGACAGGCGGTGTATGGTTGCAGCCCCCAGGTGCGCATTCTGACCCGACACAAAAGGTGGAAGAGACGGCCATCCATTTTTTATAACGATATGGAAGAGGGGGACGGGAAAAACAAGCATTTCCATCTCCGATCGCCGCCCCCCCTGCTGTGTGCTTAAACAGCGCCCTCCGGAGGGCTTAGAAGAAAATGAGCCTTTAGATTCCTACTTCTTGTGTGCCAGGAGAAGCTCCTTGTGCAGCTCCTGGTGTGTCCTGGACACCTTGACAGGAGTAGCTGGTGGGCCACTGACAAAAAGCCGAGGTTTGACAACACCTGTGGAGCAGAGCAGAGGCCGAAGTCCTGATCGTTTCTGCGGGCCATGTCCTGATGAATGTTCACACATCACAGCACAGTCCCTGTGGTTGAAAACTCAAACGTCATGATATGAAGTATGACTAGATATGTGGAACTCAAGGATTTCCCAGACACGTTTATCCTGATGTGAGGTGTTACAGGGATCATCTAAGAACTTAAAACCAAAACATGAGGAGATGTCTGGAACTGTTCACCAGGCTTTGGCTCTCCCAAACAGTGCCCACCTATGCCCTGAGAAATAGGGCAGGCAGATACACAGACACCAAGGTTTGACCATGCTGCTGCACCCACCTGTGCTGAGATGATGAATGTTGGTGTGAGAGGCAGTGGGGGGGCCGGCATTGGACTGCGATGGGGCGTTGATGGCCTGCCTGGTCCCGCCGGTACTGGTGCTGCTGGCAGATCTCATGGTGCAGAGCCTTGGAGATGAGATATCACCTGGAACCGAGGGCTGAGGAACAGATCCAGCCACATTCTGCTGCTGGGAGAAGCGTGAGGGAGGAGAGATGGTGCAGTGAGAGTGGAGGAACAGTAGGGTTTCATAATGTAATTAGGTGGCCAAGCTTAACTAATTAAACAAGCCCTTAAACAGGAAGACTCTCAGTAACAAGGTATCGTAGTGTTCAAGCTGAAGACTCGCGGTGCGTGTCCTGTGTTGGTGTCCGTTCCATGCCAAAGCAAGAGCATCATTGTATTATAGTTGAAATTTTGTAATTCCTGGTGGCAGTAAGCTGCTTTGCAATTTGCGGCCGCTGATCACGTGCTTCTCTCCTGAGACGAATAACTCGATAACTGAATATCGGTTTTTCTGAAACGTTAGAATAGTAAATCAAACAGAAAGCCCACCTACCTGAGCAGGATCACTCCTCCACTAAATCCACCATGTTCTGGACTGTGCTGGAGAGAAGCTATCAGCGTTACCTTGTTGATACAGATCTGGTGTCAATGATACCTGAGAAAGCCGAATCTGTTCCTTTTGTTTAATTGGGCTGTCTGGCATCTGTGTTTCTTCCACCACAGCACAAGAGGGCGCTGTGCCACAGGCAGAGTGAGGTGTGGCATGTTACAGCCGTCTTGTCCTTGTGTGGATTTAAATGTTTTTAATGTGGTCTTAATTTAAACCATGGTGATTGGTGTGTCATACAGTTAGAGGCAATGTAATAAATATGGAAACTGAGTTAATACATATATTATTGAAACATATAATGTGTAGTTTTGAATAACAGAAAATAAATAGTTTGAATTAGCATAGGAATTTGATTCCAAGTTAAGACTTGTTGAAATGACTCATGTCAAACTTCCATGGTTCCTCCCCAAATGAATCACCACATAAAAATTTAAATAAAAAGAGCAAATCATTTTAAACTAAAACTTGCTCCCCACGTTTCACTATAAGTTGGCCCCAACCTTTACTTCTCTCAAAATTTCATTATAGCAACTGAGGCTGAGGACTACAGCAGTTAATTATTATTATTTTTTATTTTCAAATGGCAGGAGTCAGCCAGTGTCCCTAAAAAAGCCAAATTCAAGGGAAAAAATGTGCGCGTGCCTCACCATACCATAGACGTTCGATTAGCAATGTCTCTCTGCACCACAGATACTATGCTGCACATTTCTTGTCATATCACATCTATTGCACTACATGTGCCATTCCACCAGAAACCCATAGGATCAGTCTGTCCATTTGTGACAATCCTCCCTATGCTGGTGGTGGCAGAAATGACTGGACTGTGTCCTGTTCACCCCTGGCCATGAATGAAATACAAGCATGAATGTGTTACATGTGAAGCTAATATCTGCTTAAAACCCCCACAATAAGAAAAATCTGCTTGCAAAAAGTAAAAAAGAAAAAAAAAAGCCAGGGTATCTCCTTTACTGCCCCTGCGTGTGAGCTGTGAGGTCCGAATGCTGGAGAGAGCAGGCTGGGACCTGTGGCCCTGCGGTTTGGTTCAGAGTTTGCCATTGTCTTTATTTCCTGTGAAGTTTCCATCTGGGTTACCGACATGTCATGACTCGTACTACCAGTTACTGTTCTGAAGGAGTTGTTCCCCAACCCTGCAGGGTGCCGATGTTGTTTTTCATTATACTGCCCTCTGGTGGTTGTCTTCTCATTACTGCACAGGATGGTACACATTTGAGCACAAAGTAGGTTTTAATTATAGAAATCCTAGATTTTCACTGTCTAATTCATTTACTAAGGATTGCTTGGTATGGGGTTTTATAAAAAGATCTACTCACATTTTCAACATAAATTTCTAATCCCATATTAGAATGTATTTCTCAGTTCTGCAGTCCATGTGAATACAATGAGTGAAAGTATATAGCAAATGAACCTTCCTGAAATGTGTCGTTTATCCCTTAAATGTGTGCACGTTTTTTGAGACGTCACAGTGGGGTATCACGGTAGAAAATAATTCACAAATAATGAATCCTACAAAAAAAACAACAACAATGGAGATGTTTAACTTGTTCTTATGCTAAGCATCATGTGTGCAGAATCTGCAGCTGCCTTTGCGTCATCGGATGGTCCTCATTTGTCTAGAGAGATAGAGACACTCTGGGTGCCCCAGGGTTTCCCGTCCCTTTGGCTGAGTTTACAGTCATGTCGGTTGCCAGTTTGTTCATTTAGTTCCTGATAATAGTTGGCGACAAGCCAGCAACGGTGGGAAAACCAGTCCTATTGACGTCAGCTGGCAACTGCAGCAGGTACCTGTAAGTCTTCTGGACAGGAGTAACAGTTCTGCTGATTCTCCTGACCGTTGTGGGGCAAACCTGTCATCTTCAATGCACAAATATAAGTTTTAACTAAAGCTGAACTTCTCAGTTCTGGATATTTCACCTGCTTTGTATTCATTCTTGTTTTTGCAGTTTTTTTTTAATGCTGCATTTTATGGGGATGTAGTAAAGATTTCAATATTTAAAGGCCTTGACCTTAAACTACAACAGCTAACAGTCAAGCACAGCATAGTGTGAGAGGGCGGGCCACAGCCGCACCCTCATTACGGTCAGCTGGGCATGTGTACGCTACATCATTCAGGTGGCACTGGAACACTCATCTTCACCATCTTCTTTCATAATCAGACTGATACCTAGCTTTGCAAAGACCAGTGATTAAAACAAGTGGGGAATTTTGCAAGTGGGGGATTAAATTAAGAGGAGAATTTTAAGTAGCAGTTTGTATGAAGGCCATAATAGCGTCTAAAATACATAGAATGGGTGGCATGTAAGATGCAGGGCTAAGACAAGCTCAGGGGAACATAGTCTGTAACCTGGGACACTGGACTGGCAATCCAGTCAGCCGTTGCTCATTATTAAAATAATGACTTTAAAAAGGGCAGCTAGCCAGCCACTCACTACCAGGTCCTCAAAATAGAGCACCTTGGACCACCTCCAGATCACGATGCTCAGGAAGTCAAAGAGGTTTCTCTGCAACAGAAGAGCCAGACAAACATCACAGCGACCCTGCAAGAGAGCTGGGTTTGATATGCAACCACTGACAGAGCACTCTTACCTCCAGGACCCAGATGGATCGTACCTGCTCGGCCCTTTCTCAGGACCTACATCTCCTAGATGAAAACTTCACTCATACCACCACAGTTCACACTGAGCAGACATGCAAGCAGGAAAGACGGATGAGGGGAAGAACTATTTAAATTTATTAGGTGCCACGCACACACAACATTTAGAGTACAGACGTGCAGAAAGGCCAGCCAGTGACTTGGAAATGACACATGGAAAGTAATCGCCATTGACTTTAGCAAGCCAACCATGTTCATGATTAACCCCGAAAGTGGTGCAGGCAGGATTAGCCTATGTCTAAACCCAAAAGCGTGAATTTCCCTTACCATTGTATAAACTTACAGAAACGGACTGTTAAAATCTCACTTGGTAAATAAAAAAAGCCAGTCCTTATAAATATATATTTTAATTTAATTGGAGGCAAAACAGTTTTATGCTCTAATCTGGTTCCTGCACTCTTGATAAACTGCATACTAATGCAGATTAAATGCTGACTTTTCTTTGACTTGTACATTAAAACAATCAGTGCAGAAACTGAAAGCTTCCTGTTTCATGCATTAAGGCGTTTCAGGAGACGGCGTCCACTATTCCGAGAGGGCGGAGACGGCCTCCACTATAGCGAGAGGGCGGAGACGGCGTCTACTATACTGGGAACCAATCAACTTCTCTTAGTTTTTGTTATATTAAGTAGTAAACCAAGAAATGTGTTCTACTCTTATTTTGCTTTTCAAAAACTTTTAAAATTTATGGATACAACTAATTTTGAATTCCATAATTTGTGTTCACAGATGTTAGTGGTGTGTTCAATGGTGGGAACTTGGGGTAGCTGTTGTGTGTAAGGCGGGTCCAGAGAGAAACAGAACTAGCGGAGATGAACTTCATGGGTTAGGATAACCAGACTGTATAACATCCATGCATCTTCCAGCTGCTTATTAGGGTTACAGGGAACCTGGAGGACAAGCACAGGACACATGGTGGGGTATGTCCTGGATGGGATGCCAGGGAATAGCAGGGCAGACACACTACAGGAAATAATCCAAATAGCCTAATTGCATGGGTGTAGGAAAAAACTCACAGAACATGAGAACACAAACTCACAGACAAGGTGAAATGCAAATCCTCAGCCAGCAGGAGCTGCCTGCTGACCCACCTTGTCACTCTACTGCATAACAGAAAAACTAACATTTTTTTTTTATTATTAATCCAAAAAATGAAAGACAAAAAATTGGGGTATACTTTGGGTGCTCTAATGTCTAATATCTACACTGAAGTGGTTCGTTAATACAGTAAAAGCCCAGGAAGCAATAAGCTGATTCGCAAAGTGCTTTATTATCAACATACAGTTGTACTGGTAAACAGGTTTGTCAGTGGTTCGCTGGGGTTGTCAGTCAATCAGGAACCAAAACAAACAAACAAACAAACAAACAAACAAACAAACAAACAATCTTGGATCTTGAGGTTTAACCCTTTTTAAAATAGCAAAATGGCCCTCAGATTTCTGCAATTCAGGTTGCGTTTCTCCAATTTCCATCCCGAGTTAAAATGTTCTGCACGAACGAGTATAGAAAGTCTAAATCAACTGGGTCAGTAAATCCTATTCAGATATTAAACAATTTAAGAACATTTAATAAAACTATGAAAAGTGAGAGCGTTGGGAAGCACCTCAGATGGTGCAGCACTGCCACTGGGAGAATTGGGAATGACTAAAGCACCGAATGGGTTGGCAGCTGGAGTGACTAAAACCAAAGACCTCAGAAGCCTGACAGTATGTATAAATATGCTCACAGAGAGCCATGTGTACAAACTGATTTCAGTTTATGAAAGAGTGCTTCTGTTTAAGAGACAACATAAGGCACGTTTCTGGTAAAGACGGAGGCCTGATGTATTCTGACCCAGAACTATTACAAACTCAAATCTCCAAAATGTTGCTTTGGGCCCACCTTACGTACCCTGCATCTCATTTGGCCCACAGCTCTCATTTTTCATGTGGCTTCTAACGGGATATCGTCTTAAAGGGGCAGAATCCCAACTATTTATCTTACAATCTGCACGGGGGGGGGGGGTCTGTGAGCGCTCTACTTGAGTGCTGTTTCACTGGCCCTCAGCACTTTAGTTCCAAGTTGCTCAGTGTCATTTTCGCTCTAAGAAGTATCTAAAGGGCAAACTGCAGAAACGAGCTAAAAAAGCAAAACATAAAAAAAGTGCAAAAAGTCAGTCAAGGCACGCAAAAATATTGTGCTTTAGTGGAAAAGCTTGCCTGTACAATGCATTTTATCCAGAAATACAGTAGTCAGCATTCACTAAATGAAACCTGTAGGAACAGGAAGCTTACGGGGATAGTAGAAGATAAGACCTAAGCTGTTATTCTTTAGTGAGGGATCCGGTAAACGTTCAGGTCCAGAACAGACCAGATGTGTAAGTAGGCATCAGCAGTAGAGATGCAAAACATCAAATGCAGCCAATACTTCCAATGCATCTCATGATACAGGAGACACTTCTAAGGCACCTTCACTGCGAAATGGCAGGATAAACTCTTTGTGTTGCATAAAGAACCCTGGAAATTTATGGAAGGATTTTTCCCTGTCAGTAGCTGGAATTCATAGAGCTGGCTGAAGAGGCTGGTTGTTGGACAATGTAGAGGGACAAAGCATTAGAACTTGAATATACCTGTTTTCAGAACGTACCTGTTAACATTTCTTTGCCTTGGGTGCAACACCTGAGCAAATACTAAGGAAAAAAAAACCTACATCTTGCACAAAGTGGCATTTCATGGAGCTGGTTTAAGGGGTGAGAACCACCACAACTGTGAGGAGAAGGACACCTTCAGTCTTGGAGTTAGTATGGACAAATCCATGGAAGTCGGCAACTACTTGAGCAGAAAGATCAGAGATGTTTTGGGGAGCTTGAATTACAGTTGAGGCTTGAAGTCTGCTTGGTTCTATCTCTGAAGATGAACAGGAGATACAATTCAACACTTATCCACTGAAAAAGAACCATCAGAGAACTGGAAAAGTAAACATTATGGACCTTTTTGGAAGCCAAAGTTAACTTCCAAAGTTATTTTGACTACCAGCCACAGAGAGTAGAGTAGTGGCAGACAAGAACTTACCGGGCTGGAATGTAGGCACCGGGAGAGTGTCCGAGTGTGACTGGTGCTGCATGGGCCGATGGGCGGGGCACTAGCTGTCCTGGCCGGACTGGAGAGAGGGCTGTTCCTTGGGGGCCGACCAGGGTTTTCACATGGGCTTCTAGAGGCCCGGCCAGACTTGAGGACACACAGCTTATCCCGAGAGTGGCGGGGGCTGCTGCTACTGCTGAGGGAGTTGTGGGGCATCTCCAGGTCCTCCAGCCTCTGAGTCAGCGCCAACTTCTGCTGGATGGTCATGCGGAGCAGCGAGTTCAGGGTCTTCTTCTCGTCCTCAGCAGCAGCCAGCTGTTTCTGCATAGTGTCCAGCTGGGTCACATACTGGTCACATCTGGGAGGAGAACATCCCAATCACAGCCAAGCCAACTCCACCATCCATACCCTGACCACAAAAGCAAGCGTTGCACCATCCCCAGTCCCTACAGTTGTCCAACTCAAGGGATCTGCTGCTGAAAACTCAGAAGAGAAGGTGATCAATGCATTTCCTAAGAAGAGCTTTCAAACCGTACCAGGTCTAACTTAATCCAACAAAAATAAAGGACAGTAAAATTTTATTAATTATCTTCCTTATGAACCCGGGTTCAAGTCTCCACCATGGCTCCATGTGTGTGGAGTTTGCACGTTCTGCCCATGTCATTGTGGCGTCATTGTGTCATTGCCTGTAGGAATGCTCCGTGAAGTGTGTTCCGTGAAGGGTTGGCGCTCCCTGCTTGTATCCATAGCCTCAGGGACAGGCTCCAGACCCCCCACGACCATGAACAGGACAAGCAGCTACAGAAAATGGATGGATGCATGGATGAACTTCCTCACAGGAGACGAATCGCTTAATTTGCAATGAAAATGGGAGGATATTTTCAAAGCAAACCACTAACAATAACAAAACGTGCCCATAGCTAATCCCCAAATACCTGGTGGCATTCAGGGAGAATGTCCAGCATCTGCCTAATCTCACCCTGAAGGGTGGGACCCTCCAGGGTGACAAACAGCTGCATGTAACCTGCTCCCTATCAGTGATGGGATTACAGAGTTGTGTGTCGGGGGCTGGCTGTGCAGATGACTGCAGTACCAATCTCTCTTTGGAAGAAGCCAGCGTCTCTGCAATGAATCATGGGGTCCAGATAAACTCTCCTTCAAAATACAGCCTGACATTTCTACACCATGAGATATTAAATCTCATTTATGCAACTTCTAGTTTCATTAATGAAAATCTAGAGGGATTTCCTCTGAATTACCTTATAAGATCGTATCCGATTTTCCAAAACATCACCACAACACGATTAACATGGACAGTCTTCCCATCCTGTTCTTGACTGCTCGTAACCAGAGGTGGGTAGTTCAGGTCCAGGAAGTAAAAATCCACACCAAGAATTTGTTTCAAATAAACTAGTTGGGTAAGAAGATTTTAGAGTACTAAATTGGAGGGTTGAAACAAAATATTGGCGTAGATTTTTACTTTCTTGAACCTGAACTATCCACCTCTGCATGTAATATCAGGATTAGGGTCGGAACGATTATTTGATGTAAACGGCGATGTCGATTATAAAAATGCTTCGATGTGGAATTTTAGTGTTGACGTACTGTGCAAAACTACGCAAATGTTTTGTAACTGCAATGCACTAAGTGATAAGCTAAACATATTGTAAGGGAAAGTACTTTATCCCCTCTGAAACATGTTAATGCTAATAACTGAACTTCACTGTCCACCTGATGATCTCTTGGCCACTCGAGAGCTACAATATTTTATTTATTGGACCTGCGGCATGGTTTTCATTTACAATACAAAGTTATTCCGCTAATAAGCTGGCTAGTTGTTTCACTACTGGCACCGTTAAAATTAAATCAATTATAGACTTAATTCTGATATAGTTTTGTCTAATATTGCCAGTGCCAGCAGTGCCACACTATTTTGCAAGGCATGCACTGGCCAATCATGTAGCACTTCTCATAAATATTAATGAGACATCTCCTACCACCCAGCAAAAAGGAAATTTTCCGCCTGCCCCGCCCCCCTGCGCACGAGGCAACATGGTTGCGTCTACTAGCAGAGCTCTGGAGCCTCTGGAGAAACACGCAGCAAAAAAGGCTCGCATGCGGTCTTCCAAAGTTTGGGAATACTTCAGCCATGACACCTTTTCTGCACTTCTACTGTAGTTGACGTTAATGACGCTGTTTCAGCCATTTTATATGTTCTGTTTACTTACTCTTACATGACAGAATAAGACAGATTATCGTTTACGACTACTCTTACACACTGTAGCCTAAATCATTCCTTACTTACTGAAGTAAGCTTAACTACAAGCTACCTTTGCTAGTATAAAAACATGTTTCTCTAGTTATGAAATCATTCCATGTTTTAGCACCTATTTCAACATTAAAGTCAAATTGGTGTACTGAAATAATTAAGTAAAAACTATTGTAGTGATTATTAACTTCAGTCTAACATAGAAATAATATTGAATCTCTTAAGATTTGCCTTTTTTGTTAATAATGCTCTAATGTTTAAGAAATGTTTTAATAAATGTGAAATGTTAATGACAATTTCAGATTTGTGTGTGTGTGGGCGAGGGAGTGAATTGTTGTGTTAAATGACTAACTTGAAAATAATTATCAATAAATTTATCATCAGATCAATCGGAAAATTATTCGACTAATCTAACAACTAATCGGGAAAAAAAATTAATTGACAGATTAATCGTTTAAAGAATAAATCATTTGGGACAGCACTAATCAGGACACAGCGAGGCAGCACTGACCTGCTGGTAAACATGACACGGAGCGACGAGAAGGTAGCTGCGTCCTCCTTGAGGGCCTTCAGCTCGTTCCTCAGCTTCAGCATGGTCTCCGACACCAAGCTCTTCTCCGCTTCGTATTTAGTCTTTAAGTTTGCCAAGGCCACCTCCGCCGTCTGGGGAGATAAATGGACAATGAGGGGAAAATAGTGTTAAAGTGAAAAGGAGCAAAATTCAGAACATCCTCACGACGCGTCAAGACAAACACAAGCAGGATGACAAGCATCTGTTCCTGCAAAGATGACAAAACAGCAATAAAAAATTCTGAAAAAAGTTACGAGCATTATACTTCCCAATACAGCATTTCCATCTGACACCACCTTGTGGAAAGCATAGCAACTTCAGAATGAGCCAAAGAAGTTTCTCAACACGTTAAACATTATGTCGTATCCTCAGCCTTCAGCCAGCATAGGAAAATCCAACTACAGATGAACCCTGAAAACATACATTTCAGTTGACTTATGAGATGTTTGAGGTACCTGTTTGTTGGCCTTCAGGACGGTCCTGAGGGTTGCAATCTGCTCCCTTTTGGTGCTGAGCATGGACTTGAGCTTCAGGATTTCCTCTAGGAGGCTCCTCGCATCCCGCTCCATTTCAAAGGACACGTGGGACCACGGAGAGGTCAATGTCCCCCGCTGTTGGCACAGCTCAATGGTGGCCTGTGAGTATGGACAGCGAGTCCGTTTACTGTGATGCACCCACATCGTCGTGTAGCAAAGCACTAATCACTGAAAACATTCTGAATAAAACTGGCCCAAAGAGTGTAGAACTGCTCTCTCGGCAGCTATGACACTACCTGGAGGTGTCTCATCTGGCGGCGAATCAGCATCACCAGACTGCACACGTTACTCGAATCAAGAACGTCCATCGTGGGGGAACCTGGGCAGCTGGCCGAGGAGTCCCCAGTGCCGGCGGAGGGGTCTGCGGGGTGGGTCTTGCCCAGGGGGCCATGGCGGTGTGGCCGACGCTGCCGAACACCCTCACGGTAATAGTCCAGTGTGACACGGTTGGGTGTGAGGTTGTTGCAGGCACAGACATGGTGATAGAGGTTGGCCAGCTCCTCTGAAAAGGCCAGTAGTTCCTCCCGGGCCACAGCAAGGTGGCCCTCAGAGTCCATGGCCACCTTCCGGGTGGCGCCAATCTCCGTCTCCAGCTCCAGGATGCGCTGCTGGTCCAGCCGGCTGGCCCGGATGCACCTGCGGATCTTCTCAGCCAGCTCTTGCGCCTCGCCTCTCCACCACTCCTTCTCGTTGCGGTAGCGGCCCTCCACTGCTTCATGCAGTGCCCTCGCCTCCCTCAGCTCTTCCCGCAGTTGTGGCACCTCCTCGTTGCCATGGTGGTCCCCGCCCTGACTCTCCACAGACAGGACCGCCTCCCGGCCGACACCCTTCTGCAGGACCTCTAGGCTCTGGGTCAGCGCCTCCATCCTGCCCTGCTGCTCAGTGAAGACCTCTTGGGAAAGGGTCAGCTGCCTCTGCAGGTCCTGCACGGTGTCGGACAAGGCCGAGTTCTCCCTTTCAGCCTAGGGGACCGAAGCAAAGGTGTCTGCGTGGGTGTATGGGACAGGGTGAAGAAGCAACACAGGGTTTGGAAGAGAGCTGGAGCTCTCTCTTTTCAAGGGAGGAGTCGTTTTTACGTATACAAAGCCCACAGTGGAAATGTGCCTCACAATGCTTTTTAAGACATTAAGGAAAATGACAAAAACGCACGTATGAATGGAAATTAGAACCAAAAACAAAATGGGTCAAAGACCAGAAATAATGCCAGCTGTGCAATTATGGGTTCCAAGTCTGGTTCTGGTACCTGCAACAGTTGCTGCTTAAGGTCTCGGCTCTCCGAGTGGTGCAACTCGCTTAGCAGGTCAGACACCAGGCCCGGGGCTGGTGCGAGGTGGGAGCCATGGCAGACTGGGCCCACAGAGCCTTGGCCATTGTTGTAACCATTGTCCTGGTGCTCCTGCTCTCCACTGTTTGGGGAGTCCCCCAACCGGTCCAGATGCAGCTCCAAGGTACTGGAGACACTGCAGTGCTGGAACGCCAGGCTGGAGATCTCCCTACGCAGACTATTCTTCTCCTCTCGCTCCTCCTTCAGGGCCTCCAGCGCCTCATCCAGCTGGCGCTCCGCGATCTCCTTCAACCGTGCCGCCTCCTCCAGTTGGGCCCTTAGCATGTCCTGCTTCTCCTGCTTGTGGACCAGGTCCAGCTTCAGGGCCTCAAATTCCACCTGTTCACAGTCCCAGATTTTTACATTATACTTAGGTATGTATAAATAAACAGTAATGAACAGTCACTAATGATAGGAGTGATTTAAAGACTACTTCTCTACGCCGGAGTTTCTCAAACCAGTCCTGAGAGTTGGGAGGGAGCAAAAGCATAGACCGTCTGGGAGTCCCCAAGGACTGTTCTGAGAAACACTGCTCTACACAAGAGGGACCAGGGAATGGCTTACCCAACAGCCATGTGCTACACCAAGCTGTAGAACAAAAGATGAATTCTACTACTAACCACTACTATTAACTATTACAGCTATGTGTCATGTCTCCTCACTGAGCCACCAAACTCCATGGCCTGCTCATACATTGACACTCATCACATTGTACAGTACAATCCCAGGTCTATGACTTTGGGTATTTGTATACAGTACATCATTTAAATATTTATGTCTTTAATACTGTGCGCTTATGTTGTGTGTTTTGTCCGATCCCATCTACAGGTGCTGATGTAACACCGGAATTTCGCTTTGTGAGATTAAAGTTCATCTTATTAATGAAAATGTACAGAACTATGATTGATAAGCCCTGAAAATTGATTGTTTATATTGTGCTACAGAAATGCATTTCCTGTTTTCTGATCAGACTCCCCCGCCTCCATGGCCAGCTCCTTGTATCTCCTCTGCTGATAGGTCAACACATGGGCCCCGAGTAAACAAGACCTTCAACTGGCCTTTGTCGTTTGGAACCCTGACTGAGTCTATTGTTGACAAACAACTGACAGTGTGTCTCCCACAAAGAGGACTTGTTCTCAGTAGGTGGACCTTGAAACAAAAATGTTTGAAATGTCCTGGTAAAAATTTCGCTGGTACGCATGTTTAACAATGCTCTCTTATTGTCCAGGGAGCATTGAGAGAATAACTGACAGGGTTTGGGAAGCTGGAAAACATGGGTAGATGGGTGGAGCAGTAGTTTATGAGAGTGCTGATCAACAAGACAGGCTCTTTCCCATGGACGCCTGGGAACTGGAACATTTTAACACTGCAGCTAGACATCAGCAGGCAACTTCTCCACTGATCTGTAAATGCAACGCATTACTCTCAGCATGGAGCTCAGTTTCTAAATGCGGCAGTTCTGTTCAGACTGTGATGGTGGGCCACAGAAGACATCAGCCACATGCAGTGGCTGTGGAGTCCAGGAGGCGGGTCCTAACCTGGTTCTCCCTCAACATGGAGACCTGCTTCTGCAGCAAGATATTCTCCTCCTCCAGCTCGCTGTTGTCCTGCAGCAGTCTCACCTCCCGTAGTTTGTACTCCTTCACCTCACTACACAGATGGTCCTTCTCCTCCTCCAGGTGCTCGCACTCCTGATGTACACACGGCATTACACACGTCTCCAGAAAACATTCACCCTCTTACAGCTTCATCCATAGGAGCCGGATAGCTTGATTTGTTATCATGGAGTTTACTTGGAGGGAGGGAGGAGTAACTAAGTGCATCAGATTAAGCCACGAGAGAGACCCCACAAACCGTCAGTGTTATTACCTAAATGGAGCCTCGATGCTCTGCACCATGCAATTACTGTCATGGTCTTTTGTACTATTTGAGATGGTTGTATATAATGGGTTTAATGCTGAAAAACTGCTAGGCTTCTCTAAGTAGTGTAGAGAGCACACCAGAGAGCACACTAGATTTGGTGGCAGAGGAAGTAGGCCTGGCCGACAGGAAGTGATGTCAGTAGCATGGGCAGTGACAACATGCATGACCCCCCCCTCCCCCCTCGTAGCCCCCCTAAATACATACGCTACTTGGATCTGAAATAAATGTATTACTATTATTATTATTTACATTTATACATGTGAGCTAAACTTTTTTTTTTTGCGTTGGGAGCAGGAGAAACAAACAAACATTTTCCTGACAGACTCCCAGGCGCAAGGCGGTCGAGTTGCTTCTGTTGCTGAAAAGCAAAGTTAGCGACAGAAAAAAAAATTATGAAGCGCATGGAAGCAAACAGTCTAAGCAAGAAACCTGAGATACATTTCTGTAAAAAGTGACTGCAAGGCACTGCTTGAATAACATCTGTTTTCAAAACTGTCTTTCGCTTCTTAAAGTAATACTTGGTAAGTAATACTTTTTGGACATTAATAGGCGACAGTTGGCCTGGCAGACAGGACTGACCATACTCAGAACAGCTCAGCAGCAAAGGCAGTAAAATTTCAGCCAGTCAAACAGAGGAATTTCCCAAAGATTTCCACATCACTGTGTGCCATTGTGATAGGGAATACATGTTAGCATGTGGAAACTGGAGCAGAGGAAACATAAGCCTATTATTTCACACACTGTCAAAATAAGTAACAACCTTAGACTGACTCACACACATAATCACCACTTAACAGAGGCGTGTACCGTACCTGTGCGGCATTCCTACCTTCTTCAGCTGGCTGGAGAGCGCCCCCAACCTGTCGTTCTCGGCGTGAACATTGGTCAGTGTCACATGGTTCTGCCGCAACTCGGCCTTGAGCTCCTCCAAGCGAAGTGCCATGGCTGCCTCCTTGTTGGCCGTCTCCTCAAGCAAGCTCTCTTCGCGGCTCTCCCCGTCAGCCGCTGCCCGCTTATGGCTGCTCACAGAGTCCGTCAGCGCCTGCAGGGGGGCGAACATCCCAACATTTCAGTGACCTTCAGCTCCCTGGACCATGCTGAGTAGCTACCTGCATCTGTGATATTTTGTCTGCTTGGCACGGTTCCTCTGAACTGCTCATCATGCCATAACCTGCCAAACCAAATCCTCACAGCAGGGCATTCAGTGCAAAGTGGACAGTAAGGCTCTAACACAGGGGTAGGGAACCTGACTCATGGAGGGCCGGTGCGGGTTTTTGGGATGACCTTTCAATCAGCCAATAATAAAACAGTGGTTCTCAACTCCAGTCCTGGGGACCCTCTGTTATTGGCTGATTGAAAGATCATCCCAAAAGCCTGAACCGGCTCTTCATGGATCAGGTTCCCCACCTGCTCTAAAAAGCAGCAGCTTACAGGTATAACTTTACTGGGAGGTATTATGGCCCGACTGCAGCTGTGATAAAGTTTTCCTACTCGTGCCTTAAATTGTGTTGTTTTGCTTAAATGGCAAAAAAACGGAGCCCGGGGCCATTTAAGAGTGTCATAGTGTCAGTGTACAGTAGACAGGAGGTCATTGATAAGGCCATATCTGATGCACGGGGTCGACACAGACAAGGCCTCAAGTCACTGCCTCCACTGCTGACCTCTCTGAGCTGCTGCACTTCCCGCCGGAGGACCTCGTGTTCCTCCTCCAGCTGGCTGTGCCTGCTCCTCAGGGTGGCGCTCTCCTCCAGGACGGCCAGGCCATACCGGGCCGCCTGAAGCTTCTCCTCATTGGCCTCCTGCAGCTCCAGACTCAGCCGCTCCAGCTCTGCTCTCAAGGCGCGGTCACCGCCGCCGCCAGCGATGTCGCCCTCCTCCAGCATGTCGGCCTGGTCGCCCCCACCCCCACTGTCTCACTGCAGCCACCGGCCACTGAGCATCTTCTCACTGTGGAGGGCAAGCAACAGGTAGGAAGATAACAGCGAATTCAACACTGATCCAATCACCCAGTCAGTGCTCACCACATCATTACATTTACAAATAAATTACCTGATCTAAAATTTGTATACATTTTCTGTTAAGGCATGTTTTATTTCTGATGACTTCATATTTTACTACCTACACTGTGCTGTACATTTTCTTTTATTCTGATATTTGTTGGTTTTGAAGGGAACTATTGAGCTGGGAGATCTTTCAGCCATGCTGCTAGACTACAAAAACAATCTTACTTTATGCGATACAGTCATTGAATAATGAAAAAAAAAAAAAAACTATACATAGTAGAATATGTTTAATACTGATTGATGTGTAGAACAGAAAAATTTAAATTTGATAACAATAAGAAAATCTTTGAATATCGGGAACTATATCTTTTTTTCAATTTGCAATGGAGGGTCCAACACTCTTACCGAATAAGCCAGTTGGTCTCTCAAACCATTCAGTTCTTGACAGTAAACTAACAATCACCACACAGAACTAAGAACACTTCAGCCCCCCAGAAAATTCAGGACTTGCTTTGTAAATAAAAATTTAATAAATAAAGAAAAAGAAAAGCACTTTGTTCACAAACTAAAATAAATAAATAAATTCTCTGATCCCTGAGCTCAAGGGAGCCTGGAATCTAAGGAAAGAGGTCAGTTTCTCCAAGTTTTACTCTGTTTCCCACTACAGAAAGACAGCATTACATAAACAAGTACAGTTTTCACCTCAAGTTACATTAGTATTCCATGTGTGCAGCTACTCTAAGAGAAGAGGCTGCAGCACATTTGATACAGCCACTGGTGTAAATTTCCTACAGGACTGAAGGGAGAGGAAGGACAAGGCAGAATCCTTTAAGCCTATTATGGAACAAAACAGCCAGCCAGAATCTAGGGTCCAGTGTGACCAAGACCTGCTGACGCGTCCATAACAAAGGATTGGATGAATGTGCAAACTGCTAGAATGTCTCTTTGACCCATGGATTTTGGACACTTACAGAGCCACCGGAATAACTTTTGCTACTCATAAAAGTATAAAGATGAACACTCAATCTCCACATCACCCCATGACATTGTTTCAGTGTGGTCTTTGGGTTCAAACAAAATACCACAAACAGCCACCAGGTAAGCAGACCACTTAAACATCTGAGGTTCTTCTCTAGGGCTAAGACTGTGACAATCACTGCAACTGGTTAGGAAAGCAGCGCCCCAGTTAATTTGCACTAATAGGTGCAGGTTTCTGCAATGCACAAACACTACTATAACGAGGACGGGACAATTCGCGGAAGGTTAATGAAACGAAACATAACTTAACTTCACAACCACAGAGGTAGTATCCGTCCTTTTACCATCAATCCATGAAATACAACCTCCAATATAAATCATTATCTCGGCAATACCAATGACAGGAAAAGTTTGCTTTTGCAAAGCCGAAACATCTGACCCTCCAACGCCTCCACAAGAACGCCGTTAAAAATTCAGGTTCATTATGCGGCTAGATAATAAACGGTTTCCATTAACCACCCGGGCAAGCTCACCTTTGGTTTAGGATTTCACTCGAGTGGATCTCCAACATAGCAGTTTAGCGGATGTGTTTAGATGTCCCATCCAGCGGATAAAAAAAAAATGCTGTCGGATACGGCGATGAAATAAGGTACGCAGAATTACACACAGAGTCTGTAGGCTAGGGAGGGTCATGGGCACGCATTATGCTCGTCTCTCACATCCTCACCGCAGCTCTATACTTCCCAAGTACGCACATTGCGTTTGTACTCCTGCTTCGGTACTGTCTTCAATTATGACTCCACAGTACTGTCGTATCCGGCCAGCCGAGGTCACACAGCGATTAATGTATCTTTAATTCCCTTTATCCTCACTTCGCTTTGGGAAATGTTGATGCTGACCACACAAGCCCGGCCCCCCGCCTGCTAAGTAACGTCACCTTCCCCTAAGTCAAAGCGATGGTTGGCCGCTCATCCACCATAAACGCCGGTACTGTCCTGAAACACGATAAGGATAGTTATACAACCGGAAACTCGCACGGTACGATTTCAGTTGGCAACAAATGAGTCGGGTTACCGTCTGCAGGTTTTTGTGCCGGCAGTGTTGAAGTATCTCTTCTCATTACGGTTATGTTCATGCCAGGCCAATTAAGAAGTTGGCAGTCTTCTGTTTTTAATGGGAATTTATACAAGATGATGCGTAAAAAAGTGCATGGTCTAAAATCGTTTTAGTAAACACCCAGCTGTATTTGCTGGTTATGCCATGCATGAATAAAATCATAAAATATTAAATGTTGGTGTTGACAACTATTAAAGAATTTGGAATTTCAAATAATATATTACATGCAGCACAATATGCATGTTTAACATATCGTGGTAGAACGTGATACAGGTTTGTCTTGCATAAACTTTTGCTTTTGTCGTAGTTTCATCACTATGTCGTTGCCCTTCCACCAACGTGCAGCGTAAACTACAATTTATGTGTAAAACGTTTATATCATATGAAGTTGAGATGGGGCGTGGCATCCTTCTAGTGACACTCGGTTACTTGTCCGTGAGTGGATATTTAAGCAGGAATCGCCCATCCCGCCATGCGCATTTAAGGCCCACCCATTTTATGATGTAATTTCCTGCGTCAGTTGTTGTGACCGGGTCTCATCCGATTGGCTGCTTAAATCGGAAGCGCGCTATGCCGCTAGTCCGATTGTGAAAAATTACCAGTCCAATCTAGAGATTTGAAGTGGGCTGCCACAAACCCCCCAAACCTGAATATGAAGATCGTCACCTGGAACATTAACGGCATACGGACTTTTAAAGGCGGGATTAAGAAGGCGCTAGAGTCACTGGACGCCGACATAATCTGCTTGCAAGAGACGAAAGTGACGCGTAAGATGAGCGCGCGCTGGTGTCCTGGTTTTGCATGCCGTCAAGGCGCACGGTGTACGGCTGCTGCATGATGGCAATTACAGAGCCAAAGTACGAAGGGAAGGCCGTGAGGCCTGCTTCTGCGGACTGCAGCCAAATAAGCGTTTGGCGAAATACTCCGTATTGTATAGTCAAATATTACAATAGTATAGAAACAACAAGTAGCTTAGTAACAACTACCGTTATCGATTGCCCTGAATAGGAGCAAAAGCATGATGGTGAAATAGGTGCATTTGTTTATAAACAAATAAGTATCAATTATTTTTGTCTCTTAGGAGATCTGTTGAATGAGAAAACTGCCATTATAGAGGGATATAACTCTTTCTTCAGCTTCAGTCGAGGTCGCAGTGGGTATTCAGGTGAGCCGCCCCACTAATGATGATTTACTGCATAATTCCACGATATTAGAACTCCATACATTAGTAATATCTGTAATTTGTTTTTAAAGGGGTGGCAACATTCTGCAGAGACAGTGCCACTCCAGTTGCTGCAGAGGAGGGATTGACAGGACTGCTGACCAATCACGATGGAGCTGTAGGATGTTACGGCGACCAGAATAACTTTGAAGATGAGGAGCTACAGTCACTGGATAATGAGGGAAGAGCTGTCATCACACAGCACAGAGTGAGGTACGGATGTGTGGAGGTGTTCAGAACCTATGTGTGCACAGGCCTGATGGTGACCCAACATTAATTCTAGAATGATACATCCCACTCACATCTCCAGTGAAACGCTCCATCCAAAACAGCCAAATCTACCGCTCTGATATCAGCATTTTTATCACAAGGACAATTTTAAGGAATCCGTGAGAAGTAGTATAACCCAGCACTCGAAACTCTCGGCTTTCCACTGTGTCTTACCTCCTGCGTGTTTGTGTAGAATCTGTGATCTGGGTGACGATTAGAATGACCAACTAATCCATGTCAGGAGGGACACTGAGCTACGACAAGGTTTGTAAACTACCATTTCAATTAAAAGGACCCGGAGTTTTTGCTTTGTGCTGATTGGTCAGTCTCCGATAACCAAGCATGTGACACTAATGCTAATGTGAAACAGCTGGATGAGTCTTTAACTCAAGGACACAAACCAGTGAAAGTTCAAGACGAACCAAACAATTTAGCCGAGCATGAGAGCCTTTCGGTTTTGAAGTAGTTTGCAAAACCTGAAGTAACTCATAGGGTCTCTCCTGATATCGATTAAATGGTCACCCTAGTGATTATTTATAAATAAAAATATCCTTTTAACAAGTACACTTCATGTAAATCATCACTAATCTCACCTGCAGTCCAGTCATGGAAAGTCCTCGTTCTTTGTTATAGTGAAAAGCAGGAAAAAGGCATTTTATTCTCAAGCTGGAATCGCCTGATCTGTTCCACGTTGAAATGAGGAAGTCGTGTGACCATGAGTAATGCTGTCACGGACCTCTGCATGTGTTCCTTCTTTCAGTGGGTAACATGAGTCCCCTGCAAATCTGACCTTGATACATTTTCAGACGTTCTAGTCCATAAGCGACCACAGCATTCGTTATCTGGTAGACCTGGCCTGATCTTGTATGTCAAAATGTTAGCAATAATAATAATGATGATTTTTTTTGTAGATTATTATTATTATTATTATTATTATGTTCCATTGCTTGCCAGTTTCGTTATTGTGCCCCTCATTTAATCCAGATGAATCTTGCAGGAGGGGTGGCATGGTGGTGCAGTGGTTAGCACTGTCGCCTCACACCTCTGGGACCCGGGTTCGAGTCTCCGCCTGGGTCACATGGGTGTGGAGTTTGCATGCCCGGAGGAGTGCATGTGTGAGTGAATGGTGTGTGAGTGTACCCTGTGATGGGCTGCCCCCCCATCCTGGGTTGTTCCCTGCCTCGTGCCCATTGGTTCTGGGATGGGCTCCGGACCCCCTATCAAGTGGTTTGGAAAATGGAAGGATGGATGTGTGGATCTTGCAGGAACATTTCAGATTGCGGGGTGTTTTTTTCAGGCATACGGATCTATGACCTTTCATCAGGCCTGCATCCCTACACCAGTTTCTCCCCCATCCTTTGTTTATTCTGGACAGTGAGTTGCAGCTCTGAGTCAGTATACTGTGACATGGTGTAATCTGACTGGCTGCAGTATCCCGGTATGACTGACCGCTGTCCGTGTGAACTGGGTCATGTCAGCAGGATTCAAGTGTTCCTGTTTGCTCCAGGTGTGAGGACCGTGAAGAGACGCTGACGGTGGTGAACGTGTACTGCCCGCGGGCTGATCCAGAGAAACCAGAGCGGAGAATCTTCAAGCTGCGCTTCTGCAAGCTGCTTCAGATCCGGGCTGAAGCTCTCTTAGGAGCAGGGAGGTGAGTGTGTTGAGTGTGGCTGGTGTGGTTGGATCAGCCCCTCCAGGAATGACCTGGCTTTGTGCCTTTCTCTCTCTCCTGCACAGCCATGTGATTGTTTTGGGCGACATTAACACCTCCCACAAGCAGATAGACCACTGTAACCCCGACGAGATCGTAAGTGTCTGTCCCAGCGTTCTGAAAGAGGGACGGATATCTACACGAAATGAAACTGCAGCATTAAGACAAATAAGGACAGACTTAAATTCACTGCCATAATTTTAAAAATGATGAATTTACTGAATGCATTCAAGTCTATTTAGTATGCATTTTTAAGACCTGCTTTAATTTTCTTGTACTTGTGAAATTTTAAATATTTTTTTACCTCTTCCAGGATAATTTTGAGGAGAATCCTGGGAGGAAATGGCTGAACAGCTTTCTAGTTGGAGAAAGTAAGGAGGAGGAGGAGAAGGTTGACAAGGAAATAGAGGATGAAGAGTACAGACTGGAGTCTCAAATGGCTGGCAGGAAATTTGTGGACGTGTTCCGGTACTTTCACCCGACGCGTGAGGGTGCCTTCACATGCTGGTCCACTCTCACGGGGGCCCGGCAGACTAACTACGGCACAAGGATTGATTACATCTTCGCCAACCAAACCCTGGCCGAGACCCAGTTCCTAGGAACTGACATAATGCCAGAGGTGGAAGGGTCCGACCACTGCCCCGTCTGGGGCCACCTGAGCTGTTCCCTCCTGCCTAGTCCTCGATGTCCGCCGCTATGCACCCGCTACATGCCCGAGTTTGCAGGCAGGCAGCAAAAACTGTCCCGCTTTCTGGTCAAGGTGGACCAGCAGACCCCAAGCGACTCCAAAGACCCTCTGCCTGGTTCCCAAGAGTCAGGGGAGATTTGTGAAAACATCAAACCCATTGAGGGCACCCCAAGCTGCATGAAAAGGAAAACAGTGGTACCAGAACCGCATGGCACCAAGGGGAAGAAGAGCAAGATGTCCAATAGCTCATTAAAGCCCCAGGGAAGCTTGTTGGCGTTTTTCAAACCCAGATCGAATCCGGCTGACCCACTGTGCTCGGCAGACGCAGAGAAGAACGAGGAACCAGCACCAACTTTAGTGACTGTAGATAAACCGCAGCCTACCACAGAAAGACCAGCAGCCATTCAAGGTGTGGGATTGACCGGCGGCAGGGAGGCCTCTAGTA
>JAODJX010000129.1:23679875-23694985 GCA_026776945.1 Isichthys henryi | reverse complement strand
TTTGCCTTTGTCTGCCAGCCAGTGGTTCTGCCCATCTACACGGAACTCCGGAAGTGAGTCCATCAAACAATCCAACCCCATTTTAATACTCATAGGACTTCAAGAGCTGGGGATGACATGGGAAGTTTAGCTAAGGCTAGATCTGGGATATCTAACAAAATTTACATTATTTTGAATAAGTCCCCCTACCATCTGCAAAGACAAAAACTCAATGCTAGAAGTGCTTCTCATGGCAATTTAGTATAAAAACGAATCCCCTTTCATTGTTGTCTTCATTAAACAGTTTCACTTTCTTTTTCTATGAAAACCTATACAATTGTGAAATGGAACTTTTATATACTATAATGACATCACATTGCATTAATGATAGTTATTAAGCTGCTGTTACGTCTGTATGTAGGAGTATACGTCATTTAGAGATTTCACAGTCACTAAGGAGTTCTGCATCTCTCCATCTCTGCCTTTCTTCACCAGGCCGATGCAGAAACGCATGCAGAGAGTTGCTAACATCTCCGTCTTAGCAATGTTTGTCATGTACCTTCTCACAGCTGTCTTTGGCTACCTCACCTTCTATGGTAAGGAGAAGGGAAAGGCATTATAAACTCATTATGTAGTCCTATGCAAATGACAATGTAATGGGTGCTTAAAGAACCTGCAAGATGACAGAGATGCTCTGGTTTTGGACTCTCTAATAACTTGGTTTGGTTGATTTTGTGCATAGATAATGTGCAGTCGGAGCTCCTCCATACCTACAAGGGAGACATCGCAGGCAACCTGATTCTGTGTGTGCGTTTGGCTGTGCTCATGGCTGTGACCCTCACAGTGCCTGTGATAATTTTCCCAGTAAGGCCCCTTCCAGCCTCTCGAGTGTGCATTTTATTGCAAGTGTGGACAAGGTAACAGTATTGACACTCCTTGCTGTACTTCTCCACAGATCCGGAGAGCCCTGCTCCAACTCTTCTTTGATGACAAGCCTTTCAGTTGGGTGCGGCACATCAGCATTACAATCGGCCTGTTGATCTTCGTCAACATCCTGGTCATCTTGGTACCCAACATCAAAGACATCTTTGGAGTCATTGGTCAGTTTTAGCTCTTCATCAGGTTTCCAGACACCAAGCTGAAACGCATCTATAAAGGTTTTCATGAACTGATGGATGTTTATTTGGACAGATGACCCTCCTGACCTGACCAAAAAGCCCCATGTCTCTTTCTTTCCAGGAGCCACATCAGCGCCCACCCTGATCTTCATACTTCCAGGAATATTCTACATAAGAATTGTCCCTGAGAATCTGGAACCACTGAACTCCAGACCAAAGATTCAGGTACATCCTCTTCCCCAAGAGCAGTACTTGCTTGATCAAGGCCCAAAATAATAAGCTGTCAATAATGAAAAGGCTGTGCATAGTTGCATGGCCAATGCAAGAAGGCAATTTATTAAAGCACCCCATTCTACTCAAGAAATCTAAATCAACCCTGGAATAAATAACTGCCCAATGAGGATGGGGAACCTACACACTCTGGTTGTAAAAGAATTTGCATTTCATTTTATAATACGAAAGAAGGTTAAATATTCCAGACCACTACCTTCCCTACTCTGACTATGTAAGCTAGTTGACAAATCTCACTGTTCTGTAGGGATGCAAAGAACAAAGAAAATAAAATGGCAAAAGTGACTAAACCAGGCAAAAAAATGCACCCTACCTATTAACAAACGAAAGTAACAAAATTATAACACAACTGTCTCCAGAGAGACAAAGTTAACAGAAAAACATAGAAAAAGAAAAATCTCAGAAAAAGAAAAAAATAAGCTTTTATCAGGTCCTAAGTCAGTCTGGTGCAATTAGCCAATCAGCCTACGGCTCACTCTACCTCCACCTCTCGGAGAAAAGGGGAAAAACGAAAAAGACGGAGCACATAATAGTCGCAATACATAATTAATCACGTTTTCTCATTTATTCTCTCCTTTCGACGTCAGGCTGCCTGTTTCGCAGCTGCAGGATTCTTGCTTATGGTGATGAGTATATCCTTCATCATTGCGGACTGGGCGTCTGGAGGAAACCAAAGCATAGGTGGACACTAACACATTACCAGCAGCCAAAGACATGAAGACAGGACAGCACACCTCTACCCTACTGAAACGCCAGTCTCAATCATGCACGTCTGCGATAAAGACTGCATTGCAAAGGACCCTTGGGTTTAACATAAGAGGCTTATTTTCCTGTAGCTGAAATGATCCTGTGTCATTTGCCCAAATGGTCCAATTAGATTTTCTCAAACTTCCGTCTTTTCTAGATCCAGTCTGAATTGTATCAAGTTGCTGGGTTGTTCAGTGTTCCCCTCACAGATGGGTGATGATGTCTACAGTGGAAGCCAAAGCCATACTAAGGCAATCTTTTCAGCTTCCTGTATAAATCACAGGAGGAATGCTAATAAAATTTAATGAATTTTGTTTTTTAAGTCCCTTAAAAAAACCAAAGTGACAGTTGCTGCAATTTTAGTAAATAGAATAGTACATAGAAAAAGTGAAAATACAAAGAATAAAAATGTTTAATGTAATATATTTCTTTCATCCTGCAACTTGAAATGTTTTAATTTGAAATCTATATTTATAATGCAACCCAGAGCAAATATATAGTCAGTTTAATTTCTGTCCCAATGTAATGACAAGCAAGAAGTAGGTCTTTCATATTTGTTGGCCTGTGAGTTTGAAAGCTGGACCTGTTTGACTATAATAGTTAGCTATCCCTTGCTACGCAGCAAACCCAGCAGTTGCTTGTCACGCCCTTGACCAGTGACCCGCCATGGGACAGCTGCCACCCATCTTAACCGTATGGACGTTATTTAGTTAGTTTTGTTGAGAATGATGTGTCATGTCCAACTTTTTTTGATAATCTCTCCCACAAACAGCTGTTTCAAAACAGTGTATCTACACATCTCTGTATACATAAGTCTCTGTTTTGCAACCACTGTATGTTCACACTGCATCCATGCAGACTTAACCTAACTAGATCTCCTTGACCAGAGGCTGACGTTTTCCTGTGTTCTGGTGGCAGTGAGAAGGCCTCGAGCATTTCCATGAAAACCGTTATCCCTTAAGTGGCAGAACAGGAGAAGGACACCCATTAAACGCAACGCAACGGTCTCTGTGGCATTGCGCTCATTTCAGTTTTGTCCTTTTTTTTGTTGTTGATTCATGTGACTGTTTTCCATCTGTTCTCTGGTTGTTATGTCACTGCAAGAACAAGGTCAAGACAATTTACTTGTAAGTGTGAACTTATGTATCCAGTGAAGCTCAATCAGTGTCATGCATTCGATCTGCAAAAGCTCAAAACGAATGACTGGACCAGGAGTCAATCTCGTTGCACTGCATGGTCACTCTAAGCAACATTGATTTCAATTTTTATCCAAGCTGTTTAGTATTTTTGCGATAAAGCCAAAACTGTGTAGCTTTAATGGCTCAGAACATCACAAAATACGATTAATCCAAGCACGGGAGGTTCAGTCAGTGACTGAAGGAGATGTGACCAAAAAGTTACAGATTTTTTTTGTCCATTATCTGATAGGACGCAGCGATGGTCTCTATTCCATAAAGCTGCAAATATTTGTCTTGTCTGTTCCAATAAATGCAGTTGAATGATTTTTAAAGTCTGTTGTGGATTTTATGAAGGGAAGTAAAAAAATCCTGCATATTTACATGGCCTAAATAATGGTTGTCATATCATCTCAAACTCTTTTCCCTCTAAAGCAAATGTCCAAGAAATCTTGGATTGAAAGGATCACGCTTTATGATGCCTCTTAAAATTGTGATATTTTTGTAGTTTTTCTCCACAGAAATTTGTATAATTTATATTTATATACCTGCTCTTAAAGCAGTGGAAAGCCATTTCACCTTGAGGAAAATCTTCCACTTTAAAAAACACAAGTACCAAATAATCGGTAAAATGCAAGGCAGAACTAGAGGTAGAGAGTGATGGATCTGAGTATGGGAAGGAAGAGCAATTTTGGCCATTGGGCTGATTTTCAATTGTTTCTTTTTTTGGTCAGTAGATGGCGATGTTATAATCTGATTAACATGGGTCCCAAATACACTGGTGTGAAAGTCAGCGTAATCGCTTTCTGGTGTGTAACTTGCCCAATTGCACAACTATAGCAGCAGTCCCTGATAACTGGTTAATCTGAGGTTATTCTCTGTTGAATGACACCATACGAAGATTATATTTATATAATCTCACTGATAAAGCTCACTGATAAAAACAGGCTTTTCTGGAATGGCTGTAACTTCATAAGCAACCGTACTTCTAAAGATATGTAAATATGATATGTTCAGTTCATCCTTTATACAAAGTATGCAGCCCCTCCCAGCGCTGCCAACGAAACATCAAATTACGGAAGCAGGGGTGCCAGCCGACATTCAATGGGGCGGCCAATGGGTGAGCAATGATTTTCATGAGGTGATACAAATACCCAGATATCATCATCATAATAATAATAATAATCCCAACAATGTCAGCTGGTGGACTCACTCATGGTCAAGGTTCGTGACCTTCAGGAGCAACTGGCTCTCTTCCGACGCAACACGGAGTTAGAAGAGATAGTTAATACGCCTTTTAGGGAGACACCACAAGCAGGAGGGGGGAGAATGAGGAACAGGGAGGTTGAGAGAGCTGGGTGACCGTAGGTCATAGATGTAAGAAATCGTGTACACACTTTACAGAGGCACCAGCTGTGTCAAATCGCTTTCAGGTATTTCCAGTTCCAGAGACTGGGGAGGCAGGTGGGCCCTTGGGCACCAGAAAGCCCCCTCCGCCCAGGAAGAGGGAGGATGTGCTAGATGGAATTCAATTATTAGAGGTGTAAACAGTTATATGTGCACACGTGATAGAGGGTCCCGTACGGTGTCTTGCCTGCCTGGTGCCCAGATAGGGGAATCAGGTGGACAGGCTTTTGGCCCCAGTTGAGTTGCATCCAGTGGTCATGATGCATGTTGGCACCAACGACATAGGCCAGGGTAGGAGGGCTGTTCTGTGGGAAAAATATATAGAAGTCGCAGATAAGCTTAGAAGCAGAACGTTCACGGTGGTATTCTCCTGGAATACTTCCTGGGCCACGCACAATCCAGGCTGAGTTAGCTGAGATAAGGAGATTAAATGTGTGGCTAAAAGGGTGGTGTAGGACAGAGAGGTTCAGGTTTACGGGGCACTGGAGGACCTTCTGAAACAGGTGGGACCTGTTCAAGCCGGATGGGGTGCATCTGAACCAGAGGGGAACCAGGGTACTGGGGAGGCGTATGTGTAGAGTGCTCGATGAGTGCTTAAACTAGGGACTGGGGGGACAGGGAGGTAAGCTAAGAATATAGGTCGGGGAGATGAAAGTGGGCCCTGTAAAAGGCCTACCATTTGCTGTCTGTACTTAAATGCTAGGAAATTCATGATTTAGAGGCTTTAATTTCATCAGACTCTTATGACATTACATGAATAACAGAAACATGAGTGACAAAGATGGAGAGGAATATAATATGAATGGTTACACATTGGGCCATAGAGACCAGATAGGCAAGAAGGGAGGTGGTGTTGCAGTAAACGTAAAAGAAAACCTGCAGGTAAGGGAGCTCACTGATAAAAATAAATGTACAGAAACTATATGGGTAAAACTAGATGCTAAAAATTCACATAGCCTAATTGTCAGTGTTTGTTATATGGTGGAATTAGTACAGGATTGCTTTTTTACTCAGTTTGTTAAATCAAATAATCAAAATCTTATAGAAATGTATTCTATAAGAAGCCCAGATGCTAATGATGGCCAAATGAAGCTTCATGAACCATTTGCTGTATTTTTTAACCCCACTAGATGGTGCTCTTTATTTGCTTTGGGGCATGCTTTGAGCTCTTTTTGGAACAGGGAGCACCATCTAGTGGGGACAGAAAATACCACAAATCATTGACGAAGGTTCATTTACTGTAGCCATCACTACCAGATGCTACTGAGGCTAGTCACCTAAATACATCATCAGTGTAGCTCACCAGCCTTCCCACCTAGAGCAAACACTGATGGATGCATCCACTCTCTGATAATCGGCCAGCCTAATGAATTTCACGCGTTATGACACCCAAAACATTAATTACAGATTCTGAAGATGCGTTCACCATGGACCATGTTCTTATTTCTATGTATATGTTTTCCTTATGTTTTTATTTTTTCCATTGTAATGGCGTCATCCATAGGAGGATCGGTTCATGTCTGAATCTTGGTTCTTCTCGAGGTTTCTTGCTATTGCTACTTAAGGGAGTTTTTCCTTGCCACTGTCGCCCAAGGCTTAGTGAATAGAGACTGGACTTTGTCACATGTAAAGATAATCCGATGCAGTTATTATTGTGAAAAGCATTATATAAATAAATCGGAATCGAATTGAATTTAATTAAGCAAGTAAGCTGCATGTCCTGTGCCTGCGTCTCACCTGTGCCTTCCCACATACTGAAAAGTCCCTTTCTGTCCGTAGAGGCAGCCATCTGTAAGTTATTGTTTTGTGTTTTTTTTTTTTTTTGTCTCTAGCTATGTCAAGCTACCTCTTCATTGTGAAATTTGAGTTGATTTTGGTTGTTCTGCCTTTATAATACAGAAATGTGAAAATCCTGCAGTGGAATTCCACTTAAGAAAACTAACCTGCTGATAGAGCCTGGGATCCTGCGCTTTGTGTGACAGACCACCTTCCCAGACAGTGATTCTCCCACGCTGCTAAGGAACTCCCAGCCTTCTACAGCAGTGTTGAGCATTACGACTGACAATAAAACATTCCTTGGATGCACTGAAATAATATTAGTTTGTCATTGTTTTATTCAGCACTAAGATTTTTATCATATTGAATCTTGTTGCCTGCAGTGTATGTAGGGTATGTTGGTGAACTTAGCCATTTCTTCTGCAGACATCAAAAGCTAAGGAAGGTCTGTGTAAGCACTGACATAAACTCAAATTTCCGTCAATTGAGGATCGAAGACCAGCAAACAAAGGAAGAAAACAATTAGGCCCGGTTGTAGGCACACTGACCCCTTCCCTGACTATCATGTCATAGAAACTCTTTTTGTGGGTCTTCTCTTTCTCTCTTAAGTAGAGCATACAAAGTTTGATAATTCATGTCCTTCGGAAATAGTACATTTCCTCTTATTCATCTATTAATATCACTTCAAAAGGTATTTTCAGGCCAAATTATTCACTATTAACTACAATTTGAAAGCTGTATTCACTTGTGATAAATTTGGATTTTATGATGTGGAACTAAGATGTAATGAAAAACCATAATTCAGAATAATAACTATTATGTGGGCCATTAAAATCAGTAAATTTATATCTAATTTTAATTTTAGTTAACGCCTCAGGGTAATCGCAATCTGAGTGGTAAGTGGCAATCCAAGATGAATGTGGTTTAGACTGCTATTGTGGATTTTATTGTATGGGTACCTATGCTGTACTCTGTGCTATACCACATTAGTGCAAGTCTTGCCAAGGCTCTTACATCCTGTATGTTTGCTTTTCACAGGGCATCTGTCACCCCTATTGGCAGAAGGCTTTGCCCATTCGCACGGATTATCACAAATCGGCGAAAAACTTTTTTGGATTTGTATTTATACGTAGGTTAATTCTAGGATTGCAGCTGGTTAATTTGATTGTAGATCAGCATAGGCCAGGGGCGCCTAGATCGCGATCTACTGGAAGGTAGAGTGGGTAGATCATATACGGCATAAAAAACAGGGGATGGATGACGCGTTCAACCGCGCCAGCTGCTGCCAAACTCCAGCAAGCGACCGAGTCGCCTTCAATTTATTTCTACTAAACTTAAGAATGGGTATAAAAATGAATGGGGGAGCCGGACCAAGTAAGAAGCCTAAAGCCAAAAACCTATCACTTCCATACGGAATATTTTTTTACAATGTCATATTCGAAGTGCGTTTGCTTCATCTGTCAGTCTACCATTGCTATTCCAAATAAGGAAAATGTGGAGCGGCATTTTCGGACTGTTCATAAAAACTACGACATTAACTTCCCTCCAAAAAACGAGCTGAGAAAGAGAAAGGTGAAGGAACTAAAATCCCAGTTCAATTAAAAATGCTTTATTTATCCCAAAGGGAAATTAATAATAATAAAAATAAAGAATAATAATAAAGAATACTCTGTATAGCAATAAATAAATATATGTTTTGCATTTTTATAGTAGGTAGGTCATTTTGACTTGGTCATTTATAAGTAGTTCGCAAGCTGAAAACTGGCATAGGAGCTTGCTGGTTTTAAAATGCTTACATTTCCAACTCTGCCTCTCGACCCGTTCAGAATTTGCCGGGTTAAGAATCACTGTTTTAAAAGCTCTGTCCTTAAGTTAGGGTTTTGTCGCCATCTCTTGGTTTAGATGTTGCACTGCATCTCCTCAGCTTTTTATGTTGCCAAAAATCTGTAACTCATTCATTTTTAACTGTACTCTAAATATGCGAAAGAACGAAGTCACCGAAAGTTCATTTCAGGTGTTTTACTGTCAGATTTTCTCCAGTGCTAAATACGATATTATTTTCAGGGTCCAACTCAAGGGCAGTTTTATGGTGGGGGGTCAATTATTTTAAGCTTTTCTCTGCCTTTTGATACTGTACTTTAAAATCACTTTAAAAGTGATTTTTGAAAAATTAATAAAAACAACTTTTTGCAAAATAGCATCACAAAAGTGAAAATTTTACTAGACATTGAAGTAACAGACCACAATAGTACAGAGAATGCTGATATTAATGTTTATCTTTCTTCAAATATTATCATGGTATTGATGAACAATCTTACTGCTGGAAACCTGCAGCACACAGTCCAAGCCCAGGGGGCATTTTGATACACATCTGGTCACTTAATAACCACCAGAACACTGTTAATTCAATGACAGATGCACAAATAAATGACCATATGTCTTGTTATATTTTGTTACATTAGTTCTGTTTCTCGGAGGGATGTGAGCCGGTGTTACTGTAAGAGGCGATGCAGCAGTGGACATCACGAGAGCCTACAGACTGGACCTAAAGCATTCAATCGCTGGGCCCAATCACAGCCAGAACTGCAAGAAAGACACAGTGTGAGGACTCATCTAATATGGGACATTTCTCAAACTTATCATCTAATGTTTTTAGAGGAAATGACTAACACTAAGAAACAGCAAGACTAACTGAGCACAAATCTATGTAGGTCAAAAATAATGGTCTCCATTTTTTTTACTGTTTCCTGCAATAGAAACTGTCTTGCCTTACATACATGAAGATAGGGTTTATGTATAGATTTATGTATATGAATATACTGGAAGTCATATATTTTACAGTATTTAATGTGTTCATTAAATAAAAAAGCAGTAATTTAGTCAAAGCTGACCACAGGGACTGACTCAGGAGTAGCCGTATGACCCAGAAGCACAGGAAAGCTGAACTGGCTGTTCTAGATGGTTCATACAACTTATTCCATAAATTATTACTTGGGTCGTCAGATAGAAAGGTCCAAAATGAGAGGTGTCTACCAGTTAAGGTCCAAAGCGGCCTTCCAATTGCATGCAGGTAATGGAAACAGAGCACAACACAAAATACATTTTTCACATGAGACGGCTCCATGGTGAATTTCACGAACACCCACAACTACGTGCTCAACAATAACACCGAAAGATTCACCTTCTAATACAATATTGTCCACAAATATTGGTCTTTACATAAATGAATATGTAACCAATCCCAATCCAGATGCCTTCTGCATCCAGGTCACCACCAGGAATACATGCCCAAAGCAAATCCTGCCTTTATGGGGAAATTAGACACATGGAAAAAAACACTGAGAACCAGTGATTTAATAATGATGAAGATACAGTGACACACATGGTGGAGGTTACAGCGCTCCACATGAACTCGTATCCATAACCCCAAGCCTGGTGATGTCACTGTTTACACCTCCAGAATCCACAGAAGAACAGTGAGAATCTGGACAGGAATTATGGAATAAAAATCAGGAGTTTCCATATAGCCACCTGTAAACTGTGCCGTGTTTTAAGTCATTCGTCTCGGTGAGATATATTTCACAATGCTCAGCAAAGACCAGAATTGCAGCAGAAATTTATCATAAAAAAAAAAAATGCATTAATTCGAACTTTAAAATGAGAATCTGATGCATTAAACGATTCACTTAAAAAAGTCCACAGACACATGCAACAGGATTTTATTGTCTTAAGCTGTAATACCTTTTTTGGTCCTGTACTAAATATCAGCATGTTAATCCCCTACAATTACATGCAACACCTTCTCTCCACTTACAGCATGTATCTGCCTCTGGGATATTTTATACTCTTTTACACACACAATGATGCCAAATATCTACAGTCTGGAATGAAGGACTAAATCATCTGAAAAATGCCTGAATTAATTGCATAATGCATGACAAATGAATGAAGTTGGGAGTTCAGATGCAGTGTTTATCTTTCTCTTTTCTTAAAATTGTTTAGCTACTGTAACAATGTTTGAATATAATGATTGTTTCTTATTTTAAATTAGCCAATGAAACCAAAGGAGGGGACAACTGGACTTACTTTTATATCGGTGTTTATGCTTATAAATCACAATTTGTGCATTCAACTCATAAACCATGCCAGTAGTTAATGTATCATGACCATTAAAAAAAATCATAATTACACAAGGTACGTTTCACAAGTAGAAATAGCTTTGACGCAAAAAAAAACATTTTTTTTTAAATAAACACATAAAATAAACACTCCAAATCACAAAAACTGACACACCAAAATCCTGAACACTGCATGTGTGAAACATGTATCATTTAAATATGCTTAAAAGCTCAGACATACCATTTTAATGTGGGGTGTTATAATCACATAAATCTTTCAATAGCTTTTTACAAAAAAAAGTGAGTTTATGGTCTAAAATATTCAGTCCTGGGAAAGTTACTCACAGAAGTGATCCATTACAGGCAGAGATGGAATGTTCAGGCCCAGAAAGGATAAATCCAGACCATGGATCTGTTTCAACCAACCAGCTGTGTACTCTGTAATGGTGACTTTTTATACTCAACTGAAACAAAACCTTGATCTGGATTTGTACTTTCTGGACCTGAACTTTCCACCGGTGTGTGTAATGGATTTCTTTAGTGAATAACGTTCCCACCACTAAAAATAACAGAATGACATTCAGATAGTTTGAAGGTCTGTGGCTTATAAGTGCGTTAAATACTAACTTTAGGATCTAACAGTTTAAATAACTACATACACTTAGACCAACTGCACAGTTCAAAGTGTTAATTCATATTGCACATTAACTGTCGATAACCTACACGTGTGGTGTAACGTATTGTGCCTGTCTTCAGACCTCAACCTTGCCACGCTGTTTTCTTAACCTTTGCAATCTCTTCTCATTGTCTCAGTCACTTGATCCACATCTTGAGTTTGTTCTTGGCTAAAGGAAGGATTACGAGCCAGGTAACAAAACAGCAACGCATAAACCCCATCGAAAGCACAGCAAAGGTTGGACTGCATCTCAGATCACATGCTGCTGAGGAGCAAAATTAGAAAACGCATAACCGAGGGAACCCAGGTCACCATGTTACGTAAATATGCAGAAGGGGGATCCGATTGTACCCGACTGCCTTCGTGCAGGTTGGATGAAGCTGCAGTTTTGGAGTGAAGCTGAAACCAGATGTGCCAGTTGGACTGCTTAGGTCAGACTGGACTCTGTTCTATTTAATCATCGAGTTGTTCCTACAGTTCAGGAAAGGGAAACCAGATCGAGGCCATGACACAAAGCCCACGGCTGGAATGCTGGTACCGACCCAGGCGTCAGTGGCCGGAGAGCGGCGCCACATCTTCCACATGTCTTCTGCTGGTTCGTTTTGGTTCCTGCCAATACGTCTGGCAGTACTTGTTCATGAGATGCACCTCCGGCTGCGGGGGTGGATTCGGAGGAGGGGGAGGTGGGGGTGGTGGGAATGGGTGGTGGCGGACAGGGGCTGTGTCGGGGGAGGTGAGGGCCTCCACAATCTCGCGGTCCAGGATGCGCAGTGCCACCCGAGCCACGGTACGCTTGTATTTGTTCTCAGTGGTCAGGCAGTGGTACATCCCAGCGTCTGATTGGTTCACAGCTTTTAGTAGAATGCCATGACCCGTCTTTAGGACCTCACGGTCCCGATGGAGCTGGTGGGCGAAGAGGACAACAGGAGGTTTGTGTTGATGGGATAAGAGGTTAGGAGCACAAACTACATCGGTTAGGAAGCCTGTAGACCTCCCCTGAGCTGCTAATTATACGTTACCAAAAAACCCCACAAACCACTTCAGCCTGAAGGTTTGACAGGATCTCATTGCTTGCCCTCCTACTCCTCCATTGCTGGTCCACATTGTCCCAACAGTGGATTGATGAAGACTGATGCACTTTAGCCAAATGAGCCAAAATAAGGGGCCTTCATCTACACAAGCATGCCTGAACCCAACAGGGCTGGGTTTAGAAACATCCATAACAAAGAGGAAATGGAGCGGCTGGAAAGCAAGCGATTGCGAGGGTGATGCACAGAGTGAACGGTGACAGGAGAGGGACAGTAGGAGAAAGACCAGAGAGAGAGCTGAGCCTTGCACAAAAGGCACGAGAATAAAGAAAGAGAAGCAGGATGGAGGGTGGCTGCAGGGCCTTTCTTACCACTTTCCTCCTGCCGTCCTTTTGAAACAGCCACTTCACGGTTGCTTGGGGAGATTGAGGCTGACATTCCAGAAACGCACTGTTCCCCTCCACGCCGAATTGCACCGTTTCTCTCAGACGGTTCTCTGTGGGGATCGGGAGGACTTTTAAGTGTGACTGATGTGGAGAACCGCCACAGGGGCTCTAAGCTGTCACAGAGCCTTCGAGAAGTTGCCTCACCCTTGGCGTTGAAGCCTCGGCACTGGCGCAGGGGATCTCCATGTTTGATGTCCTGCCTTCTGCTCCTCCTGATTGGGACAGCATGTAGTTCCAGTGAGCACCTTTTCACTGGATGTGTCCTGCCATGTAACAGAACCCTGGGGGTATCTGTCTTCTCCTACCTTTTGGTGGCCAGCGTGAAGGGAGCGCAGATCTCCCCGTCCCAGGCGCAGTAGGGGTCCCTGGCAAGGCAGCAGTCGGAGCAGGCCTTACCGTAGGCTGTGCACCGGTGCAGGGACAACTGACTCAGCCCTGCCTCGGACGACACATAAAGCTGTTGCTGTGATTCCAAAAAAAATAGAAGAATAAAACGGATGATGTACAAGGAAATCTTATACATTTCAGCACATGTACAACACATGTTTCAGGAATATGAAAATCCTTCTTTAATAACCTTCTGTGGGGAGATTGTTCTTTCTAGAAAGAGGGTTGAGGGGTTATATATGATTTACCCTTTTAGATGATATCTTCATTGTTTTCACTGGAGTTGGAGTCTAAAAAAAAGTACAAAAAAGCATTATATGTGAAGATCATTGATATGACAGAACGCGTGGATGTGGACAGAAATCAATAAGAAGATGCATCATGAAGACAGTCCCATTACCCTGAAGACTTCAACTTCTTCTAAAGTGAGTTCCTCTATGATGCTGGTGTCTTTGGGTAGAACGATCACTTTCTGGACTGTTCCGCGATCTAAATTGCATGTGGAGGGACATCTTAACCCTTAATTCCTATTGTCTGGAACGATAGATCGCCAGGAATTAACACTCACCGGTTCCCAGGAAGAGAACTTCATACCTCCCATCTACTGCATCCACCAGGTCTACTGCAATGGTGGTGAAGCGGTAGTCAACACCAGATCGCACCACCAGAGGGCGCTTGTGAAGCGGGTAGATCGGGTGGTGCATGAGGGGATGAGTCCGCACAAAGTTCACGGCCTCATCTGAGAACTCCTTCGTTGAGCGTACACCAGGGGTGAATGTGCCCCCTGGACACTGGGGAGGTTCAAGAAAGACAGGCAGATAAGGAGAAGAAGGAATGTGGAGAGAAAGACTCAGGGATAGACAGGATGATACATCTGGTTAGTCATGTTGATTCACTTCCTAGCACACTGAGAAACTGGTTTGTGCTGATTAGTGAACCACATAATGGCTAAAAGATAACAGATTAGAACAGGAGAGAGATGGCAGCTTGAGACAAAATGAACAGACTGGGAAGAATTTTAATGATTCAGAAATTTGATACACTGAGGATGCTTTTGTACATTTGGCTAATGTCGCAAAATCTTAGGAAACATTCTAGGTAACAAAGCTGCAGACTATAGAACGCATTAGATTATATCCAAGACTGGCATTCAGCAGGAGCGAAATGCACTAGATGACAGTGATGACTTACGGTGCCGGGCCGTGGGTATGGGATCTTTCCAGAATATGCGATCCACTGGTAGTTGTGGCCATGCTTGTGCGAGAAGGGGCCATTGAATACGTTGCGGATGTCAGCCATGGAGTATACACAGACAGCCGAGCCTCTGAACACGGAGCTGGGGGCAGAAAGAGACAGCAAGCATGGAGCCGTTACCATGGAAGAGAAGGTAAGGGGAGGCCAAGAAAGCGATTGATACAGACAGAACTGGACAGGCAGAAACAGCATCAGAAGCTGAGAGCTTACCCAGCTATGGAGAAGACAGCGTAGATAACAGGATTGCGTTCATCCTGAGTAGGCTGAATGAAGACATCTCCTAATAGAAAGTAAATGAGGCGATTTGTACAACACCAGAGTGAAACGGGTACAGTGGCTCTCTGGGTCATATCAAGGGCGAAACCTCACGGAGCTCATCGAAGAAAGTCTCTACACCATCCTCCCCCATGACAGAGCACACCAGGCGTGCCTTCAGGAAGGTCGTCCATTTGTTCACCAGTGACTTCTGCCCCCCTTCGTCATTCTGTGGTGACCAAGTGAGATTCGGATGAAAAAACTCCGGAATTTACAGTCACGCTATGTGGGTCAAAGACTCCTTCGGTACTTGATATATACAAGGTTTGGTCACTATACCTTGAGAAGGACATTGCTGCCTTGGAAAAGGTGCAATGTAGGGCTACGAGAATGATTCCTGGTTTTAGAGGAATGTCTTATGAGGAGAGGTTAGCTGAGCTGAATCTGTTTAGC
>JAODJX010000129.1:23658245-23679683 GCA_026776945.1 Isichthys henryi | reverse complement strand
GTATGGAATAGTCTTCCTGCTAGTGTAGCGCAAACTAAAACCCTGGGTTCCTTTAAATCAGAGCTAGATAAGATTTTCCCCAACCGAGCTTGATGGGCCACCACACTACAGAGCTGAACACTGAACTAAAAGATCTAGATGAGACACAATCAAAACGTTGTCGTGGTAACGAAAGGCTAATTATGAGAGTGTATGATCAGTATGTGGAAGACGTGAGATGGACAAAAGGGGATGACACTCTAAAAACCGCTGCAGGAAAGAGCCCGTACCAGACAAATGCGTCCCACCCGAGCCAGGACACTGGGGCTGGTCCCGCTGACTCCATCCAAGTTCTTCTCACGGAAAAAGAAGTAGAGCTTGTCATCGTTTCCCTCTGTGGTGTCTGGGATCTGCTGGATCTGAATGAATACGGGCTCTGCAGGGGAAAGCACGGTTCTTGTGCCATTCCATCTCGTTTTCCCTGTGGATCCTCGACGCTTTTCTTAGCTATCACTCACCATTGAGCCACCTGGAGTCGTACTGCTCCGTTCTGATAGCTGGTCTCTCGCCCATGGTTCTGAAGACAGCTGGGTCCATACTCATGAAGTCCACGTAGACCCCTGCGTACAGGTTTCCATCTGGAGACACACATGCATGCAACAGAAATATTATGGAAGCAGTGAGAACAATGGAATGCAGAAGAAAATGGCATGATCCTGAAGAGGTGGAGATAGAGGCGGGAGGCGGCGAGTGGCATCGTACTGATGAGAGTGGCGATGTTCTCCTGATTGGGGTCGTAGGAGCATCTCCCCTTCCCCGAATCCACGTATCCGGGCACCAGCCTGAAGACATAATCCTATAAAAAGAGGGAGTTTTATTTCTCAGGAGAAATCCGTAGACATCTCGTTTTCACTCAATAATTATGCATTTAAAATAGGAAGATCTGATACAATTAATATTTGATAGAAGAAATGATTGAGATTAGAATTAATGTCAGAATTAATAAAGAATGACAATCTTGTTTTAAGTCATCCAGAGATTAGAGATAGCATGATATTTCCCCAACACGCTGTTCTGTAGAGATTCATTTTTAGATCCAGCCTTTTTGTACCAAAGGCGAATTCTCAGAAAGAGAAGGCAGAGCATTATAATTTCTCTGGGCATTTTAGAACCGCGGCCACCGCACACTGTACCTCAGCTTTCCAGCCCCTGTTGATAAAGGTACAAATTGGTTTGTATGCCCCGGTGCCACATGTATACAGGTGTGTTCGGTTCCATGGCTCGATAAGACGCACAAAGTTTGCACACTCCCCCTAGTGGACACAGACATGAATACAACTTCTATTATATTAGCAATTAAACCCATTCTATGCAAACACAGTTTCAACTGTTCAAATATTGTGTTTTCATTGGTCAAAACTCAGTCATGGAAATCAATAGTGTTAGAAATAAAAGCAACGGGGCTTTTGCTTTTGTTAGAAAATGACAGAAAATTCCACCTTACCTGCTCCCCTTTGGCAGTCATCCTGCACTCACCCTTCCTCTGCTCAGGAGCAGGCCAATGAATCTGAGGTGCGCAGAAGGACAGAAACAAAATAGCTCTATCAGGCCTGTCATCTGGAGATCAGAGGTCGTACAAGTCAAGTGTGCGACTGTGCTGGGGCTGGCCTTACGATGAGGGGCTCTTTGTTGACGTTCTGCATATCCAGGGCCACCAGGTACTCGCGGCTGCCCAGGTAGAGTCTGCCCTGGTCCGGGTCCACGTGGAGGATGCGATAGTCACTGGTGTTGAAGGAGAAACTGAAGGGACGGACCGATTTGGTCTCCAGCAGCTCTGCACAACATAGCAAAGGAGAACATCAAGCTCGCTCTTCGATTATTATAGGATGGCCAGCCCAAACATTCAGTGCTATGCATCACAGTCATAAGCTCAGAAGCTTTCTTTCTCATTACTATAATGCAGGGGAGTTTGTGAGATTTTGGGACAGCACACTTGAGAATCCGCAGGGATATTCCCGCTGCTGGGTGGGGGTGTGCTGTGTTGCCTCATGTATTTAGATGGTTGGTCCAATTGACCTCACTGCCTTAACCTTTGATACATACCCAGGAATCTGGGAAACTTACAAACATCCGTCAGGTAATCTCTCATGTTTTCCCCTGCTTGAGTGCTGTTTATAAGTTTTTATGGAGAGCTACATTTTGTGAGATCTTACTAGTCAGGACAGCAGATAACAGAGAGATAATATACAGAAGACCTCTTAGGGAAGTGTTTCCCAATCCGGTCCTTGGGAACACACTGTCGGTCCATGTTTGTGCTCCCTCTGAGCTCCCTGCCAGACTGTCCACATTTTTGCTCCCAACTTGTTACCAAAAAAGTGGACTCTCTGTAGGTCCTTGAGGACCAGAATGGGAAACACTGTCTTAGGGTATAATGATGTTTCAGGTTTTATAAGCATTACGCTGACGTGGGTGTTTTGCTTTCTCCACTTTTTTACTTTTTTACATAACCTTTTAAAAAATCCCTCATGAACATCCATTTGATTTCTGAAAAAGTGTTCAGGTTTTGTGGACACGTTCTGGTTTCTCATTACTGGCACACCTCTGATGCCCAGACAGAATGCACAACCAGAACTTGTAAACAAAAATAAAGTCTTACCATCACACAAGCATACATTTGCTAACCTATCATTGTGAGGACTGTGCAATGCCTAACTTTAATGCAATATATCACTCCTAACTCCACCCCAACAAAACAGGAATGCATGAAAGTCGATATGAAAGAGTCGGGGCACTTTTACATTTTTAAATGTGAGAAACTTCCTCCTGACAATGTTCCCACAAGGTCTGTTTTTCAGCCCCTTTGGGAAAACACCCCTCTCCTCCCAAACACACAATACCTTTTGTACTTGTCACTGTAAACTTGACCATGAATCCCGTGGGCTTGTTTTCAGGACCAGCAGAGGGACTGAACTGCCCTGTCTGGTCCCTATGTGTGGTGTTTTGTTCTGTCCCAGCCACAGGCCGAATTCTCGAGCAGGTGGGGAGATGAGAGATGAGTTTAGCGCTTATTTCACAACTGGCAGGAGGGATTACAGAGAAGCTCAACTTAGAACAGCCCTCATCATCTCTCAGCTTGTTGGTCTTTCACAGTGCCTCTTTTTCTTAAGCAGAACTCATAATAGTTTGGTAGTGCAAGGAGAGGCAGAGCTGAAAAGACATGCATGTGATATTCAAAACCATCGCTGAATCCAAGACACTTAAGCAGTCTAATGATGGATTCCTCTCTTTCAAAGAGAGGAGGGATTGCAGCTGAAAGAGGCACGAAAAACACTGGCTGATTTCACACTTCAGCTGGTCCCCGAGAGTAATGTTTACATTCAAGGCTCTTAAAAAGCAGCCTGCCAAATCAGGACACAGCGCAACAGATGAGGAAAAGACACCACAACACTGGCTTTGGTGGAAAGTGGTAAGGGCAGTGTAGCCCAGTGAATACAAATAGGTAGTCATGAATGAAGGCTCATGAAGAAAAAAGAAAGACTGCACCCAATCACTTCACTGTATACGTCTGGACACGTGTAAGACAGTAAATAGAAAGTTGGTTTGGTTCAAGGAATCTACCGGTACCTCCACTCAAGTCCCACAACTCACTTGGCATGTCTTCACATTTCCGTAACTGTGCACAGTTCATTAACAGGAGGTTAGACTAGCGTACAAGCCATGGCACAGGATGGAAACCGAAGTGCATAAGGCAAAAATTCCTGGAGAGTGCGGTGTTGGTAGACAAGTGTTGATGATGGAGTAAAGCGCTAGGTGTTGATGTAAAGCAGTGTTTCCCAACCCGGTCCTCGGGGACCCAGAGTCAGTTCACGTTTTTGTTCCCACTGAGCTCCCTACCAGACAGTCCAAAAACTGTTGACTGTCTGCAGGTCCCTGAGGACTGGATTGGGAAACACTGATGTACAGTTTAGCAAGTGGCAACAATGACAGATCTGGCGTGACAGGTTTTAAGGCGATGTTAGCCTTGGCGAATGGATAAGTCGCAATTTGCAGTAGGATACGTTCACCAGACAGAAACAGGGCCACATATCTGTGTTTGTATGAGGGATCATTGACACTAGATGGGTACAAAGCATTGGAGTGCCTGACTAGGTAAAGAAGGCTAGCCACCTCTCTGCCTCCTCTTCAGCTGTATGAGTTGACTGCATCGTCTAGCTGCCCCAAAGGGCCCCGGATGCCATTCCCTCTGTGAGAGGGGAGATCTATTTCAAGGGTCTCTCTCATCTTGTTCCAAGCCGTTCTGCCCTGAATGCCCAGCATCTATGTAAAAGGGGTGTGGGCACTAACCAGAACACATTTGTTGTTCTGAACATTTCCTCAACATCCGTGAGGCCTTTTCTCCACCTGAAAGTGGAGGGCTAAAGGTAGGAGGAGCAGTTCACTATTTGGTGAACCATCATCTCATTGCCATCGATGGTGAACAATGAGATCTGTCCTTCCTGAAGTAGCACTTAAATCGTGTAATTATTCACTGCATCGATCAGCCATAACATTAGACCACTTGTATAATATTGTGAAGGTCCTCCTTGTGCCACCAAAAGAGCTGTGATCCATCAGGACATGGACTCCACAAGATTTCTGAAGGCGTCCAGTAGTATCTGGTACCAAGATGTTAGTGGCAGATTCTTTAAGTCCTGCAAGTTGCAAGGTGGGGCCTCCATTGATTGGACTTCATTGACCAGAACTTCCCACAGATGCTGAATGGGATTGAGATCTGGGGAATTTGGTGGCCAAGTCAAAACCTTTGTCATGTTCCTCAAACCATTCCTGAACAATTTTCACAGTATGGCAGTCTTTCTGATTGAGTCCATTGCCATCAGCGCATACTGTAGCCACAAATGGGTGTATCTGGTCTGCAACAAACTTTAGGTAGGTGGTACGTGTCACATGAATACCAGGACCCAAGGTTTCCCAGCAGAACATTAGCCAGTACATCACACTGCCTCTGTTGGCTTGTCTTCTACCCATATCGCACGATGGTGCTTCCTCTGATAAATGATGCACATTAACCCGGCCATCCACATGGTGTGACAGAAAACGTAACTCATCCTACCATGCCACCTTCTTCCATTGCTCCATGGTTCAGTTCATACTCTCACGTGCTCAGTGTAGGCGCTTTTGGCAATAGACAAAGGTCAGTATGGGCACTGTGTGGACGCATAACCACAGACCTGTCATACGCAGGAAACTGTGATGTGTTACGTTTTCTTTGATGTGTTTTCTGACACCTTTCTGTCATAGTCAGTATGAACGTTTTCAGCAGTTTGAGATACACTAGCTCTCCTATGAGATCAGACCAGGCAGGCTGGCCTTCATTCCCTACATGTATCGGTGAACCTCAGGCACCCATGACCTTGTCGCCAGTTCACCGGTTGGCCTTCCTTGGACTAATTTTGGTGGGAACTGACCACTACATACTGCATACTCAACCTCAGCAGAATAGTCACATGACCACGGGCAATTGAGCAAGGCCCTTAATCTTCAGCTCTAGGGATGCTGCCCACTGGCCGACCCGGCACTGTCACCTCCCAAGCTTGCTCTCACCTGTCTATGTGTCTCATGTAAGGCTATATGAAATCAGATTTTTTTCCTCAAATTCCATTTTTTTGGTTTTATTTTGATCTGTTTTGGATTTTAAGCTTTAGCTGCCAAACTGAAAGCGTCAGGGTATGACGCGTTGCGCTCTTTCTCTATTGCCTGTATTTACCTTTGTCTCATTAAAGGCTCATTCTTTTATAGAGGTTGAATAAAAACATCAGGAGAGTTTGGCTTCGCTCTTCAATGGACAGGTTCCTACACCGCAATGGAGTTACAAACCAAGTTCCTGTAAATCTTTGAGTTCCTACGGTAGAAACAAGCCTTATGGTAAGACAACATCCTTGCACTCATTTAGCCAGATTCAGCTTTGGCAGAGTGTCCCATTTAAAGTCTCTGGCTATATCTACTGCAAGGGGATTCTACATTATCTGGACAACTGCAGAATGTGAAATTAATAGGTTTTTAATTGTCAACTAAATATCTGCAAATTCCACGTGATTCTGTGTTTATAAGTAAATACCGTTTTCTTGCCTCAATTCCGTGATTCTGTCCACATTTCCCGTATCATGAAAATAATAGGGCTGTAGTCATGGGGAGCAAGATAGGGTAGGCGAAAAGAGAATTTCCCCATGGGGATTAGTAAAGTATGCTCTCTGTTTAGGAAACACTACATCTCCCATGTCAGTTGGTGTACCTATATACATTTTTTTCAAGTGATTGTTTAAAACAAGATCATATCAAAGAGCAAACTGATTCCAAGCATTTAAAGCACATTGTACTGCACAAGCCATTGTTCCCAGGTCTCTCAATTTTACAAAACAACCATAAGGGTTTGTTCCTCGGCAGCACAAACACGGAAACGTAACCAAGTGCTTTGAGCAGCCTTGCAGAACAGAAATGACAGTGGCTATTGCTGAGGTCTCTCCCCCTTTGGCTGACGATGATTAACCTGACCCAGTGCTCCCACACTGCTTACTCATTAGCAAAGAGAATCCGAGGTCTCCAGAGCTCCTACTGTCTAATGGGATGTTAAGCCGCTGTGATCTGTAGTCCTTGGCCAGAACAGTATGTGTATAATGATGCATGCATAACTATGGAAAATTGGTGTATTAAATGAGCAGATCACATTAAGTAAACAGCAACATCAGCTTTATTTTATATAACATCAGAGTTATTCAGCTGAAAATCCCATTCATTTTGTTTATGGTCAGACAGTGTCACAAGAATTCAAAGGAATTTGCATTGTGTGCAATAGAAGACCTTTCCCTTTGACTTTTGAAAAATGTCACTCTGACCTTTTCAGAAAAAACTTCTGTCCCGTTACCGTGAGGAACAAAATTGATAAGCTTTAAAAGAAGAGAGATTTTTGTGGTTTTAAATTAAACTACCCAGAATGATTTTTAAATGCTAATTTACACAAAAACAATTAAAAAAAAAACCATCAAAGCAGGCAGGTTTCTTGGGGCAGCCTGATCCCCCCTAGTTGGTGCGGCGATCAGGTGGAGGTCATTAAATCGGTGGGAGAAGCTTTTGAACAATCTGATGGTCATGGGGAGTCAGCGATTAGAGTCCTACAGGAATCACTGGGGGCTCAACCTGCCCAGGTACTGGCGGAGACAAAAAAGAGAGCAAAGGGCACAGAAAGAAAAGTGTCTGAGAAAACACTGCTGTATGGTAGATATGATCCTGAGATGTGGAGATAGCCATGCTTCAAATCAGAGATCAAAGCTACGCCTAGATTCCACACCTGAAGCAAAAACTTGGGTTGATCCATGTTCCTTTTTTAAAAAGATGTTGCTGATGAAATGTACCATTCATGTTCGGAAAAACCTTTGAAGTGCTACAAAGGGAATAAAACAACAACAATATACACACACACATATGTACAGTATATATGTGTGTGTGTGATTGTGTGTGTATGCAGGTGTGTATGTGTGGTCATGTATATATATTACATTTTGGGGACCACAATGTGCTACAAACAATGTGGTTATACTTATGGTTAAGGTTGGGCTGGGTGGGGGTTAATCTTGGTGGGAGTGCGGCTTTTTGGATAGAAATGAATGCATGATCCCCCACAAAGATATAAATACAAGTGTGCAAGTTTAGTCTGACAGAACAGGGACACACAGCACTGGGAAGGGAAATGAGAAATGAGAAGAGAAAATACACATCGTTGGCTGACAAATCGTCGCTGATTACTGGGAAGAAGAAGGGGAAGTGATGGTGAGAACATGGAAATACAGCCTGAACCCATTGCTCTTTATTAAATTACATCTACACACACACATACATTAGGGTTCAAAAAGGCAGGAAAACTTCACAAAGCAAATCATATTTAGTTATAATACTCCATATTCCAGAAAAGAGGCGATTCAGGGAATAGGGCACCAGGCCATTAAGGATCTAAGGTTCACCAGGACTAAATGACTCCACTTATGAGCTGTTCTCACTCAGCCTTTAGACCAGTTTAATGGTCTAAGCTGTATAAAATGCTGCTTAGGGAAATTCCTCATGGTTAATTCTACACGGCAGGTGTTTCTCAGGGTTTATACAGTCGAGTTTGTCTTTACTCTTATTTAGCACAAAGTCCTTCATTAAACCCAGCTGGGCAGACACCCCACACAGATCAGAACTGTCCAGACCAAAATGGTCACGGCATTCCCTGGATGGCCTTACTGAGCAAATCGAAGCCTCATCTATCCCACGGAAGGCTTCCGGAACATTCATACGGTGTTACAAGTGGCTTCACTGGTGCCCCTGCAGAACAAAGGCTGATCCTTGTTGTACACAATGAACAATCAATCTTCTGGGCTGACAGAGAGCGGAGGCAATGTGGACTGTGCTTTTCCACCCCTCTATTCCTGGAACGTGTTGGGGGGAGGAGGATGGCGTCCATCAGTATCAGACAGATCTTTCTACACTCATAAATAGACCAGCTCAGGAAGAGGCCACTGTGGCATCCCCTGACAGAGGACCCAGTCTTTGAGGCGGCTTTCAAGCTGTATGGAGCTGATGATAATACAGAGAGGAGGCACAATGAAAAACAAGGTGCTCTTTCTCAAACCCAGTCCGAGAATGGGCAGTCATAAGCACCGATCTGTGCTATTTACTCCTGCCCTAATGTCTGGACCCTGTCTTTGGATAACCATGCTTTGCAACCACAGCAGGGTAAATCGAGATAAGCAGGACAGAGGGAACGTGGAACTAGGCCTGTACTATCTCCAGCATGACACTATTTCAGTCATCTCTGCTGGCGTACTGGGATGAGGTCAAACTGCAGTGACCGGATTGGTTAGTGTTCTCAGTAGACATCAACCAATCAGAGCAAAGGAATACTGTTAACACACAAAAGGGACATTTCTGTTGTACATGTAAAGTGCTTTTTATTATTTTAATATTTTAAAAAGTGTGCTAATCCCAAGAGAGTGTGTATGAAGTGGGGGTGTTCTTTCAGGGGACCTTTTTTTACTTTCAATATCTGCTAATATTTTGGGTTTTGGCAAAGACTCAACTCTCAACTAAGGACATTTTTGGGAGAAATAAGGTCATGAAAAAGAAGCACCTGATGAAGGTGATGGATCCATATAGTCTCGGGCTTTGGTGATGTTTTGGGGACAGTCTGACATGATGCTATCTGCCAGGGGTAATTCTCAGATTAGATCCTCGGGGGGGGGGGCTCTCATCCCAAAGAATATTTATAAGAATAATCTGTCAGGGAGGCTGAGACAAAAAATATGGTGTCTGAAGCCTTCTAAATAAGGTATGGAACTGCCTATGCTGTTTACATTACATGTGAGAAGATTTCCTTCCTCCGAATAAGCAAAAGGAAAAAAAAAAATCCACATTGCACCATCAGCAGTAATGACTGGTAATCCAAAGTCAAATATCACTTATACCTCCACTTAAACGGGCAAACAGTGAACTGTGGGCCTATGAATGAAAAACTCAGACAACAATAACAGGTTAAAGAAAACCCTCGTACCTCTGATATCCTCCAAAATGAAAAGCTGGGAAGGCAGGATTACATCACGGCACGGTGTGTAATTCAGAGATAACACACCCCTGGAAATACTGAGGAATACACCAAATAACTGATTCAGTGCAGTGTAGAGTAATAGAATATCTCCTTTTTAGTGACTCAGAGACCAAGGGTGGAAATAAAATACATTTCCACTGCATTAAAGTGGCTACTGGGCGTTACAGGGACACTGCACTTCATGACATGGTTAGTGTGTAAAGCACCAGGTTACTGGCTTAATGGCTGTGATAACTGGGTTTTTACGGCCATTGAATAACTCAACAATCTGAAAGCAGTTTCAGTCAATTATGATACCATGAGAGGTCAAACACTGCCTGTTTATGGTTTGGTTTATATTTAATGTAGTCCAAAATCACAACATAAATCACAACATAACTATTCGGAACATCTTTTCACTTGGAGTTTTTATGATGAAAGGTTTATTTGGCTTTGTGCTGCTTGGAGGACGACTCCATTCCACTGCTTATCCCAAACCTCCACCACTCTTAGTGTAACGGAATGTTTTTGTGATTCCCAGCCAGTTTCTGCCTGCGTTCATGAGTCAGTTCTGACATAAAGGCTGTAGGGTTGAGTTCAGGACTGTGTGAACTTGGATCATGTTCCTCCATTGGTCACTTGGGCTGGAGATGGAGGAGATTTAACTTGGCTAACTTTCCTTCTATGGCTTGTGCTGATGCTCAGTAAGGGACAAAAGATTTGCACAGCTTCCAAATCACTTTCTCTGCTTACACATCCCAAATACAGGAGTTCTTCTCCAGTTTTCCATCATAAGACCATGTTATGAAGGCGTCTTCTAACCTTTGCTGTCCTCTGGCTGCATTAGTTGAATTAATTAAATTTGTTAATCTTAGAGGTGTTTTCTAAGCATATCAGTGATTTAACAGGCAAAATATTTATTGCAACTGAATCCTTAAATTACTTTAGAAAGTACCACTCAAACACACTCATATATATTTATAGTATGAGGGATCGCTTTTCACATGATCCCAGCAAACATTCTAACTATTATCTGCTACTATTATTTGTCTCTACATGTCTAATTATTCTTCTTGTCTATCAGGCAGTCAAATATCAAGTACTCCTGCCTGAGGCCCTCTGGAGTGATCTGCTAACCACAGCTGGTCTTGTGTTGTGGCTCTTGGTTATATTTCAAAGGACGTTTCCTGACATACAGAAGTGAGGGAGGATGAGGAAAGTGGCGCAGGTAGCAGAGGGAGTGAGATGGACGACATAGGATATATGAGTCAGCGGAGGAGGCTCCACAACATGCAGAACGCTCGCAGCAAACATGAACCCCGCTGTAGGAGAAAACTCAGCTGTGTGACCTTCCTACCAAAGCATGAATGCGATGATGAGAGGAGACACAGCAGAGACGTCTTCCCTCCAAAACTTGTGGTAAACCTGAAAGTTACCACGAGGCGGAGACCTGCTTTAGTGAGAGTAACCACATAACAGGCACATCTGCCTGCCATGCCAGAACAGGCTGCAGGACAGGGATCTTCTGGGGGGGGGAGGGGGGGTTATTGCTGAGGTAAATTAAGCAGCCACCAGGTCTATTTATACACATGTTCAATGGCCTTCTATCCTGGGACCAGCCTGTTGTTATACGCGTCAGATTCGAGCCGCTTTCTCCCAACTCTGTCTCCCTGTCAATCACCTCATGCTGAATTTTTCTGATGCCTGGGGTCACACAGCAGACAGCAGATCTCTGCTGGCATCAAAAGGCTTGGCAGATCTTGTGTCAGATGCTGCTGGCTCTACAAGACTACAATGACTCATAACAAGCACAGTAAATTTCATTTACCGTGCAAAGTAGCGGTAACATCTTAACTATGTGACACTCAACAAAAGCGATGCCTTTCCTTACATGTGGGACTGACATCTCCGCAAGTAAAGCTCTTCCGTGCTAAGAGTTTGTTTGTACAGGTCAGCTTTCAGAGCAAGATTTAATTACAGCTACGCAAGGGAGTGGTGGTGGCACTGAGAATTATTATAATTATTCCGAATTCGTTTTAATCGACATATTTATCCACAAGCTTGGAAAACATAATACGCAATTATCACTAACTGAAGGCTCATTGTCCCTCTCTCCAGACCCATTGTCTCCACTGGGAAGACAGGGAGTGGATGTGTTGCAAGTGTTGAGGAACATTTTAGGCACACTATGGAAAACCTGAGTGGTTTTCCGCATGCCGCTTCCTGGAAACTTCCTGGTTACAAAAGACTGGAAAAAATAGTGGGAGCTGGACCTGAATAGGCAGCAAAACGTATGATGGGTGCTCACCTTTGAAGGACAGGTGGACTCGGGGCATGGACCTCTGGTAGCCACGGATAGCCAGAAGGCCCATGCTCATCAGGAGTAGGGTGGCTGCATAAGCCCCCATGCTGACCTAGGGCGAAACAGAACCAAAGGCTTTAATGTAACCTAGCACAAAAAACACACCTGGCAGTACAACATCTGTCACAATAGTTCTGTAGGTAACATAATTCTAGCTTCCTATCCATTCACCCACCCATCTTGCAACCTCTTGCAATCCCCTTTTTTTAGGAATTTGTGCAATGATGTTCGAATGTATGTTTGTGTGTGTGTGTGTGTGAATGATTTAATTATTGTTTTATTATCTGTTTTTACATGCTTTTTTAGTGCACTGTTTTAGGTGACACAATTTCATTGTACCTGGTACAATGACAATAACAATAAACTAAACCTTGCATCCATTGTAGCCTCACATGGCAATAAGGATAGTAGATTAAAGATAACCTTAGGAGCAGTGTGTGGATCAGCAGACTAAGCCTCTGTGTCTATGAGCAGAAGGTTGCTGGTTAAAGCTCAGTCTCAGCAGAGAAGTCATGTCTGTAGGCCCTTGAGCAAGGCCCTTAACCCCTAGCTCCATGGGTTCCCTTCGCCAAGAAAATCGAAGAAGGGGTAGGCAAAAAAAAAAAGAATGTCCCTGCAAGGGATCAATGAAAGAGTCATTATTAAAGTTGACAAAAATCTTCAACCAAACTTCAACTGGCTGCTAACATAGTGAGTCGCGCAATGTAAAGCAGTCCTAATGTATGCAAGTTAGGCTAAATGTGATCCAGTGAGTCAATTTTTCTCTCAGACGAGGTAAAACTCCCACATTATTCAGTCCTCAGGAGACACTTTCAAGCACCCAGGGAATGTTTTATCGTTTGACTGGACACTCGCTCAAGGAAACATTTGATTGGGGGTTTGGGGGGGGCAAGGGGTGTCTGAGATCATTAGCAGAAGCTAGTTGGTCACCGGTGATGATGAGGCGGTAATCCGCACAGCCAAGTAGCTGGAGGTGCAGGGCACCGAAGGGGATTAGGGAAAAATGTGCCGGTAAAACTGGAAATGATTAAGTGCTCCAGAAAAATGCAGACAAAACGCGGACAAAAGGCGGACAAAACAAATCTTCATCACGCTTTCTTGCCTTTAAGCTAAACAAAACAAAACGCAAACACAGTAAACAAATCTCTCCTCTAACGGAGGAGTATGACACAAACCCAAATACTCATTAATGTCTTTTTTAAATCCTTTCGCATAATCCCATGTAACTATCAACTGTACATCAAAAAATTAAAAGTTTTATTTGGAATTACACAAGATTTACGACACGATACATGACTCTGACCACATGTGAAAACGAGCGTGGGCTTTTTTTGAGAAACCTCTGCGTCATGTTTTAAAATAATGTATTGCGCATGAGCCTCTAGGACTTCCACTGTCTTGGAAGAATGAAGTGATTAAACAGGCCAGATATGAGAGCTGTATTCACCTGCAGCAGAATGAAGGGCCATGTAAAAGTACCTGATCACCCATCAGAGAAAGAGTCCACCTTTGTCTGTTAACTTTTAGTTGTGAAACTGTGGTTTGTCAGCATTGTGTTGCTTGATGACACATATCAGAACCATAATAGACGGAGATCAATGTTCTGGTACAATAATACAGTAAAAATATCCCAGTACGTAAATGGTGTGAGTGGGGTCTACAGGACCCCTGTAGCCAGGTACATAACCTAAGACTCAGGATAGTAAAAGCACACCACTGTACATACTGTAGGTATGACATTACAGAAAGATGTTAGCTGGGGAATGGAAACATTACATTGTTTTAGTTGTTTTTGTTTTTCCAGTACAGTAATTACTTAGTTTATGGTAACAGATAGGTCATGTAACTTCAGCTAGGATCACCAGCTCTGCATTTCATATAAAACATGTAATCTAAAACTAAGGGTTTGGGCCTCATTAACGCTGACAGTACAGGAAAGAGGTAATTGACATTATATATATAATTTCCACACAGCACTCCAGCCCATTTCATAATCAACCTTAACGTCAGCCACACACTAAACTGCCCCAGGCTGCTTCGCTCCACTCAACATCAGTCCCGCAGACAGCATCGGACACATGGACCCTGAAGTGGTGAAATTCATCTGCTAAATCTGAGGTTCGAGAAGACGTGAAGTCTGCACAGTCAAGCCCTGCGCTGAGCAGAGTCTTTACATCCTTCTGGTTTGCGATGTGTTTCAAACGAATCGTTGTGCGTGGCAGTGTGTTCCCGGAGGACGCTGGCTTGGGTCCAGTGCATTTGGACTGATACCAGGTGCAGAGAGCAGCACCCAGAGGGAAATCTGAGACTCGCGGGATCCTTCCCGGGCTGACGTCAACAGCAGTCAAAGGGTATAGCCGTCGCATTCAGAGAGAAAAGGCACAGTCCCATTACAGGGGCTCAACTCAGCACCAGTGCATTCAGCTGCTCCACCTGCGCATGCAGCTGCATTTCCAGGTTTTAGGATTTACCGAAGGGAAACAACCCTCAAACCAAATTAAAAATGCTGACTAGATTGTCACACCTAACAGCCTCCTGCCCAGCTGACCCAATATCCACAGACCAGGGGGCACAAAAATGTTTATTGGTGTTTAAAACCATCCCCAGTCATTAAACAGCATTTAAATGGAGCTTGATACCAGGTGTACGTTAGCATACCAGCAATTTGCGGTCCATTTTCCCTCATGTGCAGTATTATTAGCTCGCAAAGTAATGAAGTGAAAAAGTCTAAATTTATGAAAAATGAACGTGGTGTTTAAATTAATGTAACAGCGAGCCTTATCTGCGTGCCGCATTTGACTCCTTTCATATCTCCCCCATCGTTCAGGTGCCAGCACACCGACTTGGCTGGAATTCACCTAAGAGCATGTTAAGGAATGTGTTGCAAGTCCAAACTGTACAAGAGGGAGAAGGAGTGTGGAAGCTTAGAGCTGGAGAAGCTGCTCCAAGGTCAAGAGGTAAGAGCGATGTGTTCTTTTAACACCAAGAGCATCTGCATGAAAACAAGCCAGACAGAAGACGCGAAGCAGCAAGTCCAGAACGGTCCAAGACAACACCCCAAAAAAGTCAAGGGATGAAAGGTGATCAGTAGACTGTTACCAGGTCATACTAAGGTGATTCAGCCACAAGTATGAGTGAGTGCATTAATATCTACTGCATGAGCTACCGTCATGCAAGTAAGCGTGACCATAATGAAAGGATTCTTCTGGAGATCCGTCTCCTTGAACGTGGCCTAGCGTTAAATATGGAAGGAGGTTCTGATACGCTGCAGACTCCACCTTGAGACCATTAACACACAGCAGCTGAGTGTCATTTAATCAAGGCAGATCAAATGTGGTCGGCCGCTGTTCTCCTCCCAGAACCACCAGTTGCAGGCGGTTCCTTTGCACGTGGAGCGCAGGTCCCACGCTGGACCCCACCCTTCCGCTGTGGCTTTGCTCTGTCAGCCTTTTTAAGACATACGCTCTCCCTGTCATTGTGGGCACGACACACCACCCAGTCACTATCTGAGCACCACCTAAAGAGTGTCTGAGTGATACCTGATATTCCCTTACTGCACACTCAGCTCAGGTCCACATACGTTTCTGACCAACCAGATGGTGCCTAAAGACATTTTACTAGTTCCATCCCAGGAGCTGTCTTGCTGTTGTACTGTGGACTACAGTCCTTAACCTGTGAAGCATCAACCAGCTGTATGTGTTCATAAATGACCGTATAAACCAGTAAATTAGTCTGTACAAGATAACCAAATAAATGTAATACAAATGTATAATCTGCCTATTTTATTTTAAATTTATGCATATTTCAATTCAAGTGCTGTAGGTACAGGATGCCATAAACATTTTTTTAAGCAGTACGAATGACGGGGATGTGGTACAAACCAGGGGTGGATAGTTTGGGCACAGAAAGTAAAATTCAGACCAATACCAAGATTTTCTTTCAACCAACCAGCTGAATTTAAAGAGTCCTAGTCACAGTATACTCAACTAGTTGGTTGAAACAAAATTGTGGTCTGGATTTTTACATTCTGGTCCTGATCGATCCACCTCTGGCTACACACAGATTTCCAGACAATTGTGTTGTGGGATTATTAGCAGTTTTATTTGACTGGGATTCTTTTACTCGGTGACACAACGCAGCTGAATTCTGGACAGTATTTACATTTTGCCATGAGACTTTGCCTTTTTGTTTTCCCTCTGGTAACTGGGAGCTGGTATCCAGGCTTCAAAATCGGGCACCGCAGTGGTGATGCTAGCCAGCTTTTCCTTAGAGAGTCATGCTCAGGCTCTCTGGGCAGGAAGTTACAAGGTGATAGAGGACCATGAAAATAATGACCATCTTAATATTCCAGGACCATCTGTTTAACCCATGGAAACCAGGCAAATGAGAGGAAATCGGACAACTAGCTGGAACTGCCGGATAATTCCACCGACCTTGTGTTCTGAATCCCATCCATCCATCCATACATACATACATCCATCTATCCATCCATCCATCCATCCATCCATGCACCCATCCATCTTGCACTACCATTTTCCCTGCACATGGTCTTGGTGAACCTACAGCCTAGGAAGTTCAGGAAGGGGTCACTCTGAATGGGATGCCTGTGTCTGGAATGCTCATTCGCAGCTGGGGACACCGTGTGCATCACTGGGCACAAGGCAGGAGACTGAGATAGGAGCCCCAGAGACTCTTTCGCATATGAAAGTAAAAATCCAGACTAAGATTTTGTTTCAACAAACCAGCTGAGTACTTTGTGACTGTGACTCTTTATACTCGACTGATTGGTTGAAAAAAAAAAAATAAATGTTGCCTTTGGGTTGCATGACACACATATAAGAGAAAGAGCAAAATTTGATCTGGGTTTTTACTTTCTGGACCTGAACTATCTACCTCTGTGTCCAACGATCTTCAGTTCATCTGCCAAAGGGGAGCTGGATCTTCTCGCAGGTGAGACACTTCAGAAGATGTGGCAGACACCCCTCACATGGAGATCAAAGGCTATGGGGGTGAGTTTGGAGCAAGCTGGGCTGGTTCCAAAGTGGCACATGGCAGAAACATTTTGTAAATCGAGAAAACCAGCCATCTTGCCTTAATTTGCGCGTCTTCTAACAATGCAAAGCTGTCATTTTAAAAGCTCTATAACACCTGATTCAAAAATGCACATCTAATGAAATCCAGAGGAAACACCTCTGAAATGTGTCAAGGCTGAACTTCAAAGGTAAAGAACTGTACCAAGAGACAAACCTGTAATTCTGATTTTGGTTATCCATTCGTGGAAACATAATTAGAGATTTCAGATGTTGTTTCGTTCTATTCATGTCCTGACTGGCATATTCCAGGTTTCTACCTACAGTAGCTGTTCGGCTTAATTAAATACTTTTAATGATTTATTGGCATTTTCTTTCCAGGAACGTGAGGCACTGTTACGTCTGAACGATATTATGCAGAAGCTACAAGAAACAATTACTTTGAGACTGACGACTGAGGAAATGAGAGCGGATACCAGGAACAGTATTTCCCATTGTAGACCGCGGGTTTGGTCACGTCCTCCGGCCTTAAAAGCAGTTTTCGGTTATCTTCACCCCTGGGAGTCTGTCCTGCATTTTCACCATCCCGTTTCATTTTATCGTTGACTGAACAGGCTGTTACAAAGCCCCTACCTCTCTATCTCTGTCGCTTTTCACCGACAGACCATTAAACCCGTTAACTCTTAGGCAAGTTTTAAAATGCTTAAATATTTCATAGGAAACACAGGACCATTGGCTTGTCGACAACACATTTCTTTTAGTTTTTACATAATTACACATACAGTTACACCATTCTGCTGCATAGTGTCTCTCCTGTAAATAGTGTAATTATTTTATATTACTAACAGAAAAATTAAAAACTACGTAGTCTAAGCCTACTCTAAAAACACAATAATGTATTACTATATGAGCAGGTGAATCCTTTTTCATTTTACTCGGCATTCATTCATTATATATAAGCGTATGAATTATAAATGCCGACAGGGATTTCAAAATGCGGTTCCTTGCTATTTTAACATTTACAACCAGGGACCACCACTGGACAGAGCTCCGTTCACCGCAAAGAACCAGAGTGCACACTGTTTAAGGTTTGCTTTTTCTTAAAATGCTCACACATTAACATATGCGTGTGTTATTGTCGATTTATATTCGCGTGTTTGTTTTACTTTTGTGGTTCATATAACACACACTAACATCGTCCCTTCGAAGCACGCCAGATTATACTCGGACGAAAAGCAGAGAAAAGTCATCGTTACTTTAGGTTATAAGTATTCATCGTACACTGGCAGTAAAAAAAACACCATAGTGATATGAAGACACTACGTACCTCGTTGTGTTCCCTAGGTGCTGGTCAGAAGTGACTGAAAGCTGACTCTAAAAGTTATCTTTGCATTCCTCTGCGTCCCACACAACACAGCATGTGAGGTGTATGACTTATGATTCATACGATAAATGCTAGATCCGTAGGATTTGACTTCAAAAAACCGCTCAAATTAACATTAAAAAAACTCCCAGGTTCAGCACTGAGAAACAAACTTTTGCCGTATTTTTGCGCGGTTTCCGGACGCACAAAACGTTTAATTCCCGAAACCTTGTTCCTATATTATCTCTTCTTCAAAACCCATGCAAGAAAAAAAAGAGACGCATCACACCAGATAGAGTGCTTTTTCTGCGGATCAGAAGCGATCTGGCCGTGGCAGGTGCTATCAGAACCCACCTACCTCTCCTACTTGGTCCTGCTTTTACATTGCTTTACCCGCTGTCAAATCAAGCCAACCGTGTCTCTTAACTCGGTCGGTGCCGGACTAAACGAGCCAGTCGACTTAAATACAGCTTTTTCCTCAGTGTTCACCGATATTCGCTGCCTATTAAACATAATTTAATATGTCATATTACTCTAGTCCAAGCACACTTTTTTTAACTAGAGTAGTACAAAACCATTTATTGGTAATGTTGCTTAAATTGGTTGAACTTCTCAACTTATCAAAACAAAAATTTCCGATATTATTTCAGTGCACTGGTACCTGCTTAGGGTGCAATTAGAGTTACTGATGGGCTGGATTTAAGGCAGCCCTGTTTCAGGAATCTTAATACCAAAAGACAACTCACAATACCTTTTGGATATATAGGACATAATTACTGTTATTGCTTCTCACTGCTGTGCAATTTTGTTCTGCAGTGCAATAGCCCAGTGGGATTATGGTGTTGTGAGTTTGACCTTCAGGGGGCGAAGGACAAGCCTTTAATGAAAATAGCCAGAGTTCTGTGACTTTCAGCTGCAGCCGTGCTCTGAACCCACTGGAGTCCCACAGGAAGACATGAAAATATGCCTCTGAAGATCTTGTCTGTCTCTCGGACTCCATGGTTCTTCTGAGAGCAACACGATCAAGATGAGCCGAGGAAGTCAAAGAGGCGGACTGTGAGTCACTGCACGTATGTCAACTTGCAGAAGATACCTTCCATTCCTTGATTTCACGTCAGATGTTTCTTTTGAGAGGTTTACTAAACAAATGACTGGGATAAGTCAATATTCACCTACTGTCCTCTTGAAAAGTTACGAGGTATGTTCTGTTCAGGGTGAGATTCCCTCAGTTGTACCATCCGCAGTCTAGAAACAACCAGCTAACTGAACAGTTCACTACACTGAAAAGATCATCAGATCATTCAGAATGCTTACAGCATTGTATAATGGCTTCTAATGGAGTTTACTGACCCCCTCAAAGTTTTGTCCATTTATCATTAATAAAAGGAGAGTCAGATAGTGCCTAAGATGGGGTCTGAAAGTCTCAAACCCCCAGCTTCTGCCCTCTGGTTACTTTTGTTTTCTGTTCCGTTGGTTACTTCCTTGGACACCATGTTCCTCCCCACTTCATCTCCAGATCCCGAAGAAGACCACGATTCCTGGTTGCCCTTGATTAATGGTCTTGTTTAAATAGAAACTGTTGTTTTTTGATGACCTCTTCCCATTTTTTCATACCTGACCAGTAATATATTAAGAGAACCCACTGAACTTTGGAAGGATCAGTCTGTTGTGCTTCTACATTCCCCCAATACAGTGTTCTTACAAAATTCTTACAGAGACACCGGAGCGCAGTCTCACCTAGTATATGTTCCAAAGAAAACATGTTCTTGTGTTTTGTGCTCGTGCTTAGCCGTTAGACACAGCAGAGTATGGTTTGGAGGGCGGCTTAAACACAATTTAACATTAGTACATATGCAAGTTAAGAATAACACAACCACGGAAGGCGGCAGCCACTCCCATCCATCCATTTTCCAAACTGCTTATCCTACTGGGTCGCAGGGGGTCCGGAGCCTATCCCGGAAGCAATGGGCACGAGGCAGGGAACAACCCTGGATGGGGGGGCAGCCCATCGCAGGGCACACTCACACACCATTCACTCTCACATGCACTCCTACGGGCAATTTAGCAAAACCCATTAGCCTCAGCATGTCTTTGGACTGTGAACCCCAGCCCCTCCTAATGTATGTCAATTTTGTGTCATTATCTCTTGTTTGAGCCCGCACACCTCCCCTTTTTAAAAAAATGTAATTTATTTACTTATGTGGTCATTTAGGGGGCGGCATGGTGGTGCAGTGGTTAGCACTGTTGCCTCACACCTCTCGGACCCGGGTTTGAGTCTCTGCCTGGGTCACATGTGTGCAGCATTTGCATCTTCTCCCCATGTCGTCATGGGGTTTCCTCCGGGTACTCCGGTTTCCCCCCCAGTCCAAAGACATGCTGAGGCTAATTGGAGTTACTAAATTGCTTGTGTGAGTGTATGGTGTGTGTGTGCCCTGCGATGGGCTGGCCCCCTATCCTGGGTTGTTCCCTGCCTCGTGCCCATTGCTTCCGGGATAGGCTCCGGACCCCCCGCGACCCAGTAGGATAAGCGGTTTGGATAATGGATGGATGTGTTCATTTACTTTTTTTCCCACGTATCTGTCTTTTTTAAGCTTATTTACTTAAGTATTGCAAAAAAACAAAATCATTGTTACTGATATTGATGCTTTGTTCAAATCACTGCTTAATAAACATATCAATCAAAAAACAGAAAAGAAAAAGAATAACACAATAAAAAATAGCAAGGATTTCTTCTGTTATCCAGACAGTTACTGGTATCTAGTTGCATGGCGAGATGAACACCGCTTCAGTTCTGCAAACTCTCCTCAGAGGCACCTCAGCCGTTCCATGTATTTGTTAAACTTCACCACCAGCTCACTTAATTAACGAATTTAATTAGCTAAAAAAGTCAATGAGATATTGATTAGCTGTATGAGGTGTGCTAGTGGTTGAGTCAATAAAATACATGGGTGTATTGGATGGCATCAAGGGGCGGCATGGTGGTGCAGCGGTTAGCACTGTTGCCTCACACCTCTGGGACCCGGGTTCGAGTCTCTGCCTGGGTCACATGCGTGTGGAGTTTGCATGTTCTCCCCATGTCGTCGTGGGGTTT